>ML777379.1:1129978-1159281 GCA_009831015.1 Picea engelmannii | reverse complement strand
AAACCAAAAAAAACATTATACAATGGGTTTTTAAAACCAGGAAATTTGGTGGGCGTGGAGGCCGCCACCTGGCATTAATCCATATGGTTTTATTTAAACAAAAAACTTTGGTGGGCACGAACATTTTTAAAACTCATTTTGGAACGCGCAAACAAAGAGCATCCAAGGGATTTGACCGTGGGTCTCCCACATGAAAGCCCCGCGCCCTAACCCCACACGGGCTAGCGGTGGCATTTACATAGAAAAGGGAAATGTTTATTTATGAAGTGAACAGATGTTAGGAGGCGCGTTAAATAGGGGGCCAGCCCCTAAGGACCAGCCCCGTTGTGCACAAGACCACGGGCCATAACCGTGGCGTTAACCCCTTGGTTGCGGATTGTTATGCACACGGTTTTCCACGTTCACATTACAAGGTTTAAACCATTAGATGCCACGGTTTGCTAACAGTTTGGCGCGTTTTTGGGGAGGAGTCCGCCTCTTTTTTCATTTGGCTATTTTTCGTGAGGCTAACTCCCGCTATTCCGAATTTGGGGGAGTTTTTGGGGAAAAGAGAAGGAGAGTTAGTTATTGGAAGATCTGGGGGCTACAGGAAACCATTCTTCACGAAATTTTGGTGGATTTTGGGTCTCTTCGACCTTCTGAATCCATTGGCATAGGTTTCAGAGCCATATGAGGTCATTTGCAGGTGATTTTTCTTAGTGGAAGTTCCAGGAGCCACTAGGGCCAAATCAGTTTGGGAGTTGCATTGGGAATTGTGCAGCCAGTGAATGTGGAACGAAGGTCATTCCTGAAGTTTTTCAGAATTATGAATCCATTTCTACAACTCGTTTTTCCTGTTGAGGCATTCTTCTCATTGTTTAGCTTTAGGGAAGCTTTCAGGGCCACCAGGGCCATTTCAGTGCTTGAGCTGTTTGGGGGCTATGTTCATCCATTTTTGGTGATTCAAAAGCCTATGTCTGCTATTTTAGACCTTCTGAGTCTGATGGAAGAGGTTTCAGAACCATTTGAGGTCATCTTCACCTCGAAATTCTCCATGCAAGATTAAAGGGCCACCAGGGTCAATTGGGGAAAGTACTGTATAAGGTACAATTTCACTGTTTAGTGTTTGGGAAAGAGCATGTTTAGCTAATTCCTATCTTCTGATTCTGTATTTGCAGTCAGATCTGTCTTTTGAGACACTCATATTCTTGTATTAGCCTTTGTAGCATTTTTAATACAAGAGGACAAGCCTAGTTTGGGAGGTTTGGTCCAGCAGATGTAGCCCAAAGGGGGTGAACTGCTTTATCATTTTGATGTCTTTATTTTCTGAAGATGATATGCTAAACAAAACTGATATAAAGTGTTAAACAACAAATATACATAACTTGCATACACACATAATCACCTATTCAGCTGCAGAAAGTTATTTGTCTTATTCCGCAAGACATCAAACTTCAAGTATGTGTATGTCAAAGACTTCTAAGTGTATATTTCGTTATTTCTTTAGGCAGAGCCGGTAGAGGGCCAGGTAGCCTCTGGAACTCATCCTCTCTTTAGAGGTGATATGTCCGGTGAATGCCCCTACAGTCTATCTCTGTATAAGAAATAAGAAGTTTTCACATTTTCAGAGGTCACTTGGAGTGTATAGCTCACATTAGAAATTATGGGAAATGGATACCTTGCACCCTTAAACAAGTACATTCCATTTTCAGATCAGGCAATAAAATATACTACTACTACATTAACTCATGTGAAATTTACCGTAAATCTTACAAGCAACGAAAGAACATGATAACATTGCAAGAATCACAGACATGCACAACGGACATCATCAAACATAGAATTGATACTTATCTTTGTATTTTGAATACCATTGTCTGTGTGTAGACCTTCCACGAATCTCCCATCCTTAGACCACACTTCTCATCACTCTCAGAAGTGGATCACCCTCGATCAGGGACTAAACTCCACTCGGGAAAGGGATTTCCTAGGCTTGGAAAGGCTAATAGGAATGTCACACAATTCAACAAGAAGGATTCTATCAGGATCCACTTACGACCACTGCTCACAGACTCTCATTCTCCACATGCATGTCCCAACCCAGGAGTATACACCTTCACTGTCACATAGTTCATCAGTTGCTCCATCTCCCTTTTGGGGCTTGGGAAACAGGTTAGACAGGAACTCTCAGATATCTGTAGCTGCTACTGGACTCCCTCCAGGAGAATTCACTTCCTCAGCACACTCTCTCACTTGGAGAGAGTTGCTCACATGCCTGACAACCTGCATCTTCAATCTACGGGCCTACCAACCCGCCTTTGAAAACCACATGCCTAACAACATGCTTCTTCTATCCATCTCCTAAGACAACCGGGTAGGGGTGAAGGAAACAACAAAACTCGGGTAAGGCAGAGTACGGTTCAGAAAAATACTAATGCGCGCAAGTTACAGAGGTTCACGATGGCCACAGGTTCAACCATGGCAGAATGGTTGGTTGCGTGCTTGCTCAGTGCATGAGTGAACTTGTCAGGATAAAGGTGGTCGACTGGTTAGAGAATGGCGAGAATGGTGAGAGCGTGAGAGCCAACTGTGTGTCCCCCCACCTCCGTGACCCCCCGCCCCCCCCCAAACAACAACAATTCCTACTTAAAACTGCATGTGCCTAAGTTGACACATGTCGCTCATGAAGCTCACTCCTTTCCATTTGGAAACCATTCCCTCTTCCCAAGGGAACTTAGGATGTAGTCATATCCTTCTATCAACATTTAGAATAATAATAAATTATTCTTGGACTTAAGCTCTTAATCTTAGTCCCTATTTCCATCCCCTCAGCCCCCTCTCCCTTACCCATCCTAGTGGAGCTTAGTCCCCCATTCTCTTTTTTCGTGATCGGTCTACACATAGCGATGTTTTTATATTAATAATATGAATATTTACATGTACAAAACATGCTCTTGACCTTTAACACCTAGGCTCACCGGCCTCATAAACACTTAATCCAATCAGCTTATAATTGCTTGGCTCACCAGCCTACAAAACATGTCACAATTCATAAATACAACTGAGGATCGTCCTTGGGGACATTACAAATTTGTCTCATCCTCCCTTCAATAAAACTCATAAATAGGGTTTGAAGATCAGTAAATTATAATAGTTAATCTAACCACCATTGTTTATATGGATGATTCAATCAAGAAAGTTGTATAAGAAGCAAAAATAGGAACAAAAAGATAGAAATACGCACTTGGAGCAATTACCATTCATAGAGATGTGTACAAGGACATGTGTGTTTACTTTATATTAATATCAAGGGCTTATCACAAGTGGTTGGATATGGGTGCTTCCATCTTATAAAATATTTAACTAGAGAACATACTTATATGATGCCCTTCCCCACCTAGCTCGACAAGCTTATATGTCAGACATGAACAATTTATTATTGGTTTCACCCATAACAAGCACATTAAAGAGTTTTGGTTTGGTGGAAATGTGAAGTTCACTCTTTTTAAGGTAATATGCACATTATTTTCCCATGTCAATTAACTCCTCCAACCTTTTTTTACATATCCCATTTTGAACTAGCAATTTTCCTATTTTTTTTATCTCCAATGTTGGTAATTAAAATGAACCAAGAACCTAAAGAATGGCGCAATGATCGGTCATTGTATCCATAGGGTTGTTTGGTTCCTCCAAGGCCGAACCACTCAAAAAGGTTGTTTGGTTCCTCCAAGGCTGAACGAGTCAATTTTTGGTTTAAGAAGAATCATCTCAACTTGAACTAACCTCAGTTATACATTCTACAAAGAGGAAATAAGTATCTAAATAGGAACGAACTAACAAGAAGTTTTCTTATGCTATTCGAATTCCAAAAAAGTTAAAATACCATCAATATGTCCATTGAATGCATCGATTCATGTGATTGCCTTATTTAATGTGGGTCCATGTCTCCATCTCACTTTGGTTATCTACATTATATAAAGGATTCGAACAATGTCATCTAAGCTAACCACCTGGATGGTTTTCTCGCCTTAACTGCCTACCGCCCTACTTTGTTCCCTTTGTTATAAGCACCGAATCCAATAGTTTGTCGTGCAAATTCGAAAAAACCAATGAGTCTCATAAGAGCCGATAGACGTGAATGCAGATGTATGCAAGATGTAAGCATTCTCAAGTTAGCCAAACCGACATTAACATTGATGTTTTTAATGATGGTTTATCTAGGTAGAGAGCATCTCTTTAGATTTTGAATGGAAAATTATACTTAAAAGATAAATGAACTTGTTTGATTTCTACAATATCTCTTTATATCTAGTTAATATGTTTATTAACATGTTATTAAATATATTGCTCTTTATATCTAGTTAATATGTTTATTAACATGTTATTAAATATATTGCACATGCGATATGTAAGTAGATGTAATATTATTGTGTATGAACATGAGTGAGTTTAATGGTTAAGAATATTTGTTTCTTCCTTATAGATTATAAGTTCAAATCCAAAAGGGGTAGAGTATGTATACCTTCATAGAATTTAATATGTGAATAACATCATAAAATTATCACTTTTTTATCTCCGTACATTCAATCAGTATGTTATTAAACATATTTGTAATACTATTGGTTAATGCATATGGTCATGTACAATCATGTAATGTACTTAATTATTTATTTTTTTACTTAATAATACTCAACAAAATGAAAATAACATTAAAACATTATCATTTTTTAAGGTCAAAATTTAATTGTCAAAGGTTAAAATCCTTATTAATTAAGCAAAATTGTATATCTTTAGAGTGGGTTTATGTAGTGGAATAAGAGTGCAGACTAACTAACCTGTCAATTGCAATACCTCACTCAAATCCTTCTCTCGCTAATTCTTAACTTTCATGTGCTTCACTATTTCTTCACTTCCATGTGCTTCGTATATAGAATACAAATAAGTAGTCAACCAAAACACTATATCCCCCCCTCTCACATTGAAAAAGTAGTTGTTTTTTGTTTCCTCTATAAACAACACATCTTTACGCCATAGTAACTATGTTTTTTCTCAAATTATCTCGACTTAAGATAGGGACTTGTGGCTTTTTAGCATCCCTTGTTACATTTAGTAACTATCAAAATTTTGTATAAAGATAAGATTTTTTTTCTCAAATTTTCTTGACTTAAGATAGGGACTTGCAACTTTGTAGCATCCCTTGTTACATTTAGTAACTATAAAAATTGTGTATAAAGTTAAGATAGTATATCCAATCTTTTAGGCAAAGTTGTGTAACAACAAGAAAAGAAAAAAGAAAAAAGAAAAAAGAAAATGATATTTTAGATATGATGTTATATATGTTGGTAAGGAAGATGAATATTATTTTCACAATGGTAATATTGATTATGATGTTTGGGATATTACATTTTCCCTTAAGTTTTTCATCTTAAAGGGAGGAGCCAAACAATTTACTAAGATATGGAATTCAACAATTTACTAAGATATGGAATTCAAACCATATGGTTCACTAATAATGGATGACAAAGGGTGTTAACATAATGTATGTCTCAAATGTCACTTAGGAATTGTCTTTACTTCACCATGTTTTCATTGCTTAGGTTGCTCAACACCCAATACACCACCATCACCACCAACGTCATCGTTGTCACTGCCGCCACCATCAACCATGTTCTATGGCATGTTGATCATATCTAGCCCCTTGCCTCCCTTGATTTTTTTGTAAATTTTCTCAAACTTCATCATCAATTTTATGGATGTGGTCAGTAAACCTTATTACTTTCCTATGTGCAATGATTTCCTTCCCTATCATTTCTTTTGGAATAAGATATAATATAACTAATGAAACCTTCAATAGAAATCCAAATCACACTTCAAAATGTGGAGTGCAACTTGTTGCATTAATAGATACATGATGATAAATGCTTTGTAGATACAAAGTGTTGCTATTGCATGTTTTTGGATACTTATGGTTGAAAATACACAATTGAACTATAAACTATGGTATGATGTATTAGTTCTTTTTGAATATTGTAAATAATACTTTTCGTCTCTTAGTGTTTATTAATTTTTTTAATATTTTTCAAAAATAATTTATTGTCATAATAATTGAAGATGATTGATTATGGCAAACTAAAATCTGCATATATCTTTTCAAATAAAAAATTATATAATATATTATATAAAAATAATTTTCTTACCTGATATTAACGTTTATGATTAAAACAAACTTTATCCAAATTAAAATTTATTAAAAAATTATTAATAAAGTGTATGCTTTCCCTTTATCACAATTTTAATTCTTTTCTCAGATTTTTTTTTTTACAACGGCTTAATTTATATGGCAAATGTTTTGTACAATGTTTGTTTAAAAGAAAAAACATTTATATTTAGATTCTATAAGCTGGTTTGAATGAAAGTGTAATCAAAGAAAAATAATTTTTTCAACGGCTTAATTCATATGGCAAATGTTTTGGACAATGTTGGAAAGAAAAAACATTTATATTTAGATTCTAGAAGCTAGACTCCATGCAGCAGTGCTTTCTTGTCATGTACTGTATCTAACAATGCTAGAAGTTGTGTAGATAAGTCTTGTAATGAAGATTGCTTTATTTAAGCCAAAAGCTTACGATCAATTGCCCTCCGACCTTTTCTTTCTTCATCCTCAAACATACCCTGAAATCTGCCTGTAGGATCTTGATTCCGGGTATAGATGAATTTATCAGGTGCTGCTAGGGCATATTTATCGAGTAAGCGCCTCTCAACAAGGTTATAGTAAATATAGCAACTAAAGATCTGGAAGGTGGGTGTGTTGAGGTTAGCTGAAGGGCTAGGATTCAGAGGGATTAGCTATAGTTATTTCGACCGGAGAAACAAACCATCATGAAATCGCCGGCCTGGAGAGGGGGAAATAGGGAAACCAGCTAACCCTGCTATACTTCGTCACCCTGCTATACTTCGCTAACTGACGAGAAACTACTTTGGAAATCAGGGAACTAAACGATTGACAGACCGAAGAAAATCGAAAATCGCCATTTAAAAAAAAAAAAAAAAAAAATNGTAAAACAGAAGAAAAGGCCATCAAAAAATGATTTTATTGTGTGACGTATAAAAAACGGTTTGATTTGTAGTAATGAAGCTATAGAGAAGGACTTGGCCTATTGTTATTGTCGATTTCCATGATAAAATTGTTGTTATTTTAATTTTTTTAGCTAAGTGTAAATAAATATTATTGCATCATATGAAAATAAATGCATTTTATAAGTAAAGTGTAAATAAATATTATTACATCATAACAAAATAAATGCATTTTGTAATTCAATAGTGAAGAGATTGTAGATTCGTTATCCTTATTCATAACCTATATCAATTAATTACATTTAAGATATTTAATAATACTTATTTGCATTATAATTAATAAAATTTATTTATTTTTTCTTTTAACGATTTGAGGTGTGATGTCCATAAAAAAAAATAACCCTCACAATTAGCAAAATCCAAATAAATATTGTTAAATGTCTGAAACTACTCTTACTACTCTTATTAGTAGTAGTAAGAGTAGTAAATGTCTGAAAATATTAGTAGTAAGAGTAGTAAGAGTACATAAATATTATTTTTAAAAGCTTGGAGGGAATTGTTTGCACCTACGTACATAAATTGCCTCCGAAGCTCCTCCCCAAACAGGAAACATGAAATGAAGAATTCTTATCTACACTATATATATTTGCAAGAGTTTGAAAATGGAAAACAAGCGAAGGAAGGAATGGGGCTATGGTTCTCTTCAAATTCATATCCCCTGCCAGCTTTACCCGTTCAAAAGATGGTGAGTGGAATGTTAGCAAAATATTTATTTAACATTTAAAAGGCAAAAAGAGGACACTAGGTATGTATTTAAAGTTTGAAAAACACATGGACCACTTTCATAATTAAAATCACATTTTGGAATTTTGATGTGATATGTAAAATGTGATTTCATCCTTTTTCAACTAGATTTTTCTACATACTTTATGCTCTACAATGTATAACTATAGGGAATTAAATAAATGGAATTGGATTCCCTTTTTGTTATTTATGTGGTAGTATGACATTATTGATCATAGTTGAATAATTTTTATGTTCAAAATGGATCATAATATGCAAAACGAACATAACATTTTAACACTTTCATATTTGTAGACTTTATATTAATTAAGTAACCATTACTTCAATAAAATTATAATGCCTAATACTTATATCTAGTAACCATTACTTCAATATAATTATACTCAACCTTAACTTTGTTCTTATATTTCACTTTGATGGTGCATCCAAGAATTTCCTAATTTTTAGCAGCAATCATTTGTTTAGATATTTTCAATGGTCTCTATTATTTCATAAATTGGTTTTTCATTTTATTTATAAAAGTCTTTCCTAATTTTTAGCAGCAATCATTTGTTTAGATATTTTCAATGGTCTCTATTATTTCATAAATTGGTTTTTCATTTTATTTATAAAAGACTTTTAGCAAATATGTATTTGATTTTTCAATTTTTGCTCAGGTTCCATATAAATCAGTTTCTTATTTTCCTCTTATATTGTCAAGATCATCCCAAGAATAATATATCTTTCTACTTTGATACTATTGTAAGTTATTTGAACATTAATCTTTGACCTTCCCGTGAAGTTATTGAAATATTTTCAAGCATCGATCATAATCCATTCTCACATGAATCAAAACATTAATATCACATTCAAATTTATTATGGTTTCCGTAATCATTTTAATTAGACAAAGTCTTTTTATACTTAAAATATTTTAATTTATGGAACATTATTGGTCTACCTTAAAATATAATTACATTAAAACAATAGAGTAACCATATGTGGATCAATCACTCGGATGGAGTGCCACCTGGAGAGCGATGGAGGAAAACTGGAACAGGGTAGTCGAGGGAGTTATTAACCCCGACCGCCAGCCCCTGCACATTTATTCCTCCATGGCTCACACCATGAGAGGAGTTATGATAATGCTCCTCACTGGGGAATTGGGCGAGCGAACTAGCCAGGCAGGGCGTACCAGGAGGACGCATAGGTCACTTCAGGCTTCAATGGAGGATGCAGTGGTTTTTTCAAGCTTTAATAGGGTAAAGAGGTGCAACCAAGCCTTTAATAGGGGGCATCATTCCACTCCTTACCTTCCCTGGTGCACTCTTCATGCTATGCTTCTCGACTCTCACGACAATTCGTGGACCATTGTTCTCTACAACATTTTTTCGTGCACTAGAGGTATTCTCCTCAACTCCCTCTGCGTCATTCCCCCTCTCAGTCTCTCTGTTTCCCTCTAACAATCCCTGCACCTCCTCCCAGCCTCCATTTCTTCCTTCCTCCACCTCCACATCCCCCCTAGCATGCTTCGGGAGCGTCGAAAGCCCAAGAGAGGTGCTCGCAACAACAAAACCCTCTCTCGTGGAAACAGGCTTACCCCCTCCAAAAGAGCACCCATCGCTCATTTTTCCATCCCGTGTCACACCTCCCAGAGGATGCATTCGACTTCTCTCGAGTTCCATGGAGCCATTTCGGTAAAATTGGAGGCGACCTCCTCCAATGCTCACTACCCCTCGTCTCCACCTTCGCTTCACAGCCCGAGCGAGGTAAAAGAGGAGGCTCCACCCTTGGGCACGCTCCCCACTTTGGATACCAACCTCTTGCCCCCCCCATCATCAATCCAAGTGACCTCTACTATGGTGATGGAAGCTACATGGTGGAGGAGGAGATTACTCCAAGCTGGTAGCTGGAGAACAATGCAGGAAAAACCGAAGTTATCACCACAGGTGATGTCAATGAAGCTAGCAAGGAGGAGGAGGATCAGCCACAACATTTTTCCAACCATCTCGTGGAGGAGCACCTCAAACTCCTCTTCGAGATAAGGAAAAAATAACATGACCAGGTGCACTCACAGAGCGTCCTCAGCCAACGGATGGATATCCTATTCAATGCACTCACAGATGCTCCAGTGCATGCCAATTGCCCGAATTGCAGTCAGTGGTTCACCCTGGTCTACACAATTCATGGACAACCAGGCCCAACTATGGATTAATGTTTCCAGGTTTCAGGTTTTTGTCTATTTTAGTTGCAGGGTCATTGGTCTAGCATACCACGACAACAAGATAGATGAAATAACATTTTTTTTTATTTCTATGTTTGTGTAGTCTTAGGCATGGTAGCTCTGTCTACAGCTAGCCTTAGTAGAAGGTTGCAGAACATGGTTTGCATATTTTTTTTTTCGCAAACATACTGTAATTATTTGGACAAACATTTTAGCTCCAGCAAGGCTTGAACTTAGAATTATGTGTCAGTCTCTGAACATCAAGTAGCCACATGTTCTGGTTTCCCTCTTGTGGCAGAATAGGTGGCTAACACTTGTCACTGTATAGCATATATTCATCATTAATACAAGGTTCTACACTTTTATTTACAAAAAAAAAAAGCATATGCGGATCAATAAAAGTATTACATTAAAAAACTAAACTTAAATTACGTAAAAAAAGTTATAAATAGCTACGACACGGGGTTGGAGAATTTTTTTTAATCAATCATTTTTTACGATTTCATTGTTGAACAGAGAATTTGTTTTGAATCAAGCGTTTTTGCGATTTCATTGTTGAATAGTTTCTAGCGTTTCTATGATTTCATTGTCGAACAATTCAACTTTTTTCTATTTCATTATTCAACAGTTTCTAGCATTTTAATGGCCAACTTACCTTATCTTTGCAGAGTGATAGTTTTCGTTATTGTGGTGGCAGTGTTAATGATCCCGGGGGCATCCTCAGATGAAAAAATCATGAACCAGTAGAATCATCTATTAACCATGGCGACGACCTCCAAAGTTGATGGGTTCAATAAAGAAAGAGTCATGTCCATGAACCAGTCAAAATCCTATCAGCTATTAACCACGTTTTCTTCAAAATTTAGTAAGCTGAGGAATTTCAAGAAATGAGATACACATTGTCATATCAAGGAGTTGAAAAAAATTCTAGCAACATGCAAATATTTCCAGCGTCTCAGCGAACACTGACCCGTAACCATGTTCGACGATCGTCTGAAGGTGACCCTCCATCTTTACAAGAGAAATTTCAATCTTTCTGTGACTAGAGTTTTAGACATAACTACCTTAGACACTCTACATATCTCCAAATGCGGGAGAAATACCTTGGACACTCTACATATCTCTAGATGTGGGAAGAATAAGAAGACATGTCATCAGTGGTTTGTCACAAAATTCCAGGCACTGGAAAAACTTCAAGAAGGGGGATGAGTAGCGTTGTATCAAAGCATTTGAAGAGAATTTTGAAAAATTTAGGATATCTTTTGTGTCTCGACCAACACCACAGGCTACCCGCAGCTCTGTTCGATGACCTCTTGGAGGAAACCCTCCACCTTTACCAACGTAAACTCAATGTTTCTGTGACAAGATTTTTAGACACAAGCACATTGGTTACGCAACCGCACTCCTCGGAGAACGCCCGCTCTCACATGATCTTCTCTTTCCTCAGCCCCGAAGAACGTCAAAGTTCTTCTATATCCCTATCGGGAAATCTGCACCCACAATTCTCTTCAAGCGATCCCCCTTCTTGGACTTATCAGGGAATCAGAACTCGCGAATTCGTGAGTTCAAGGGTCGACCCCTGGGCTCTTGAATCCCCAAGACCCGATGGCCAGTCAACGTTGACTTTCTCTCACCTTATCGGGACTTCTGCTCTATCGCGATTTCTCTACCCACGATGTCATGCACTTTGAATTGCTGACTCCCAATACATGATGCACAAAATCTCCGATGCGCACATGTGAATTAACCTTTCCACACCCCGTCCCTTCAATCGGGGTTTCAGAATTCGCGGGATCGCGAATCCTGCTGTCAACGGATTCAGGACTTTCCTTTTCCCGATCCTCGATACTGTGCCACTTGTCCTCCACTAGCTCCAGCTGTGGCCCACACTATTCTCCCGTCGAAATATCACGGATCATGATTCCAACATGCAAGAGTTTTCTATCTTCGAAAACCTCGATATCCCGAACTCCGACTCTTCGGGATCTCTTGACACGCGTCCCCGCTAATGGACGGTCCTGGACTTGTCGGGATATCGCGTATCGCGATATCGCAATCCTCGTTGCAAACTTTTGGAGCTTCACCTTACGAATCCCCGATACACGATGCCACGTGTAGATCCGACGGCTTCTTCTGACTCGGATCGATGGCTCTACTCCCTCCTGAGCCTCGAACCCTCGGATGTTCATGTCATAACCTCCTTTCACTTCTGTGAGATCCGACGACCCATGGAACTTCACAAAATATCCTCAGAGAATTTTGACCGTCCGTCCCTTCTAGATGAAATCTACGAAATGACGAGATGCTCTTCCACAGAACTCGTCACCCTGCGCGCAAACCTGCGACGCTCCTTGCAGCTATCAAGGCACAACTTTCCTGTTCGTCCTCCAACGAGTTTGAAGGCCTATCCCTCCTGAGCTTCCTACGAATTCAGTCTTCTAAAGAAACCTTGCACGCACTCCTTGCGACAAATCTTCAACAACGCTTAAGTGTTGAAGGCACTTGACTCTGTGCACACCTACAACATCAGTCTTCCAATGCTCTCCTCAGAATCACAACTCTGAGACTTCTCCCTGGCCTGCGCACTCTTTGCACGACACTGAGCCACTGCACTTCTGAGACGAATGGTAACAAAAGTTATCTCTAATTGAACCCTTTTGTTAACGCACTCCTTGCGGACGATTCAACTGCACTCCTTGCAGGAATCCTCTGGCTCAATTAGAGAAACAATTGAAATTCATTCTCACTTCCTCTCAGACTTCAACTCAACCATGAAGTCGCATACACAGCATATAAAAGCAAATGTATGACAAGAAGTAACCATTCAGGAACATAATATCAATACACAGAGAAAACAACACAAACCATGAGTTTGAATCAAAGCTTTCTTCTATTAATTCAAATGCCTATACATGGGTGTTATTCATACAATTCTCTGCGTGCTCTTCTCTTCTGAATGCTCCTGCTAATGCCAATGTTAGAATGATACAATGAGGGTGTCTATATCCGTTTTCCCTCTTAGACTCTAAAGCTATCAAATCTAAAATTAAATTCCTATCTACCAGCATTAACTATATTAAATGCCGACTATCTACCTAAGGATGAGAGCTATCCGCTCAAGGTCCATTTACAATGTACAAGTGCGCCTTGTCTTAAATGACACATTTAAGGTCACGCAACAACTTCCAAGTGTTTTCAAAATTTGTGCTGGCTTGTCCAGCTATCCTTCGCTTCCGCGTTGGCTGGCTTGATGTGCTAGTGATGCTCCTGCATCATACTCCTCGGCTTGAAAACTTTCATGGGCTCCTATCCATGAGCTCCTACATGGTCTGTCCATGCTTCTATATTTCCGCTTCTGTTTCCCAGCTGGCATCTTCCACTGGGTGATTCTTCCATTTGACCAGATACTCATAATATTCTTTTCTTCTGGTCTTCTTACCCACTCTCTTGTCCAGTATGCACTCCATCTGTGGCTTTTCTGCAACTGGAAATTGTTTCATCCACTGGATCACTGGCCCCTCAGTTCCAGTCTCTGCTTCTCCAGCCTTGTATGGGTATAAGTCTGCGATATTGAATATCAGAGATATTCCAATGCCATCCGGCAACTCAATCTCATAAGCATTTTCTCCGAATTTTCTTAAGACCTTGCATGGCCCGATTTTCTTCATTTTTAACTTATTGTATGTCCCCCTCGGGAACCTTTCCTTCTTTAGGTGTGCCAGAACTAAATCCCCAACTTCAAACTGAAGTTGTCTCCGATGCTGATCTGCTCTGCGTTTGTACTCGTTGTTCGATTCCAGCAACCACTCCTTCACCTTGCTGTGAAGTTCTCTCATCGCCTCAGCGAATTCTTCTGCACCAGCACTGCTAGTCGCAGTCTGTTCTGAATCTCTTAGTTCAGAAACTCCTCTCAGCTGCATACCATATATGATATGAAATGGACTTTTTCCTGTACTCCGGTTTACTGAATCATTGTATGCAAACTCTGCCTGTGGAAATATATTGTCCCAACTATTGTGGTGCTCCGTCACCAAGCTTCTCAACAAGTCTCCCAGAATTCTGTTGACCACCTCTGTTTGTCCACCTGTCTGAGGGTGGTAAGCTGAACTAAACATCAAATTAGTCCCCAGCTTCTTCCATAAGGTCCTCCAAAAATGCCCTATGAATTTTGTGTCTCTGTCCGAAACTATGCTCTTCGACAATCCATGAAGTCGAATGATCTCCTTGAAAAACAGATTTGTGATATGCGTCGCATCGCTGGTCTTCTGGCATGGAATGAAGTGTGCCATCTTAGAAAACTTGTCTACTACCACAAAGATGGAATCAACACCTCTTTGTGTCCTCGACAACCCCAATACAAAATCCATGCTAATCGCTTCCCATGGCCTCTCTGGTATGGGCAATGGTTGATAAAAACCTACATTCTGCTTCCTCCCCTTCGAATGCTGGCAAATCCTGCATCTGTCAATGAATCTCTTAACATCTTCTCACATCCCCGGCCAAAAATATGACTCATTCAGCTTCGCAAATGTTTTGTCATGGCCAAAATGTCCTGCCAAGCCTCCGCTGTGTTTCTCCTTCAACAGGTTCTCCCTCATGGAGCATTTTGGAATACACAGTTGATTGCCTCTGAACAACAATCCTTCCTGGATCATATAATCCATCCAAGGGCTTCTATCTCTGAGAACTATATTCTCAACTACTTCATATGCCTCTGCAAAATCTGCATCACTTGCGTACATGTCCCTGAGATTTTCAAAATCCAAGGTTTTGACTCGAAACTCCTGCAACAACAAACACTTCCTGCTCAAAGAATCAGCCAATTTGTTAGTAGTACCCGGAATGTGCTTAATTACAAATGTAAAATTCTACATATACTCTACCCATTTTGCATGTTTCTGATTCAACTTCTCCTGTTGAGTCACAAACTGTAAGGCATGATTGTCACTATATAGTACAAATTCTTTTGGGATCAAGTAATGCCTCCACTTCTTCAACGCCTGTATGATAGCGTAAAACTCTTTATCATATGTGGAGTATTTCATTTTCACCTCATCCAGCTTCTCGCTGAAATATGAAACCGACCTGTCTTCTTGACTCAAGACCGCTCCTATGGCAAATCCACTTGCATCACATTTCACCTGAAATGTTTTCTGGAAATCCGGAAACACCAAAACCGGTTGTTCCGTGATTTTCCGCTTCAACAGATTGAAGTTCTTCTCAGCCTCTGTTGTCCAATGAAAAGACTTATGCCACTTCTTCACTGTATCCATCATTTCTGCGCTAATTCCACTGAAATTCCTGATGAACTTTCGGTAGAAACTAGCTAAACCATGGAAACTTCTCACCTCGAAAATATTTCTCGGTGATGGCCAATTCTTGATCACTTCTACTTTATCCGGATCCATCCTCAACTCATTAGCCGAAATAATAAAACCCAAGTAAATGAGCTTTGTCTTCATAAATGAGGACTTCTTCATATTAATTAATAGCTTCTCCTGCTATAGCTTCTTCATCACAATGGCCAAATGCTTCAAGTGTTCAGCCTCTGATTTACTGTAAATCAGTATGTCATCCAAATACACAATGACGAACTTTTCGATGAATTCCTTCAGGACTTTGTTCATCAACCTCATAAAGGTACTTGGCGCATTCGTCAAGCCAAACGTCATGACTAGCCATTCATACAATCTTTCGTTAGTTTTGAAGGCTGTCTTCCATTCATCGCCTTCTTTCATGCGAATCTGGTGATATCCGCTTTTCAAATCAATCTTTGAAAAATACTTTGCCCCACCCAGGCAATCCATCAGATCATCCATTCTTGGCAGTGGAAACCTGTATCTGATGGTTATTTTGTTGATTGCTCTTGAGTCGGTGCACATCCTCCAGCCTCTGTCTTTCTTCGGATTGAGTACTGTTGGAACAACACATGGGCTCAAACTTTCCCTGACCAATCCTTTGTCCAACAACTCCTGGACTTGCCTTTTAACCTCCTCATTTTCTTGCGGCGTCAACCTATACATGGCTTTATTCGGCAAACTGGCTCCTGGTATGAGGTCTATATGATGACTCACACTCCTCATCAGTGGCAACGAATGAGGTAATTCGTCCACTATGATGTCAGCGAACTCTTCCAGCAGTTCTTGAACTTCATCTGGTAAATCATCCACTCTTGTGCTAGTCATAACAATTCTCGGTTTTCTGACCACAAAGAATTGTGGATCTTCCTTCTTCTTCACCTCTGTAAGAAGTTCCTTCCCACTCATGAGAAGTATTGTGTTGTTTACTTCTGGCTTCACCTCTTTATCCTTTATCGGAAGCAACCTATATGCCATCCCATTCCTCTCCAGAGTATATGTGTTCATTCTCCCGTCATGAATCACATTTCTGTCATATTGCCATGGTCTACCCAGCAATAAATGACATACATCCATAGGAATGACATCACAGAGTACTTCATCATTATACTCTCCTATTTTGTATTCAACGAAACACTGTTTAGTGACACATACCTAATGTCCCTTCTGTAGCCATGAAACCTTGTATGGATTCAGGTGATCAGTTGTCTCCATCTCCAGCTTTTCCACCATCTCGGTTGAAATGAGATTATCTATGCTACCACTATCCACTATAACCTTGCACACCCTATCCTTGATCTTGCAAGTTGTTCTGAACAGTCTGGTCCTTTGAGCTAAGTCCTCCACCTCCTTCCCGAGTGTTAAGAGAACTTTACGCATCATAAGCGATTTTCCACCTTCTGTTTCTTTGGCCTCAACATCCAGTCTCTGCGCTTCGGTGATGTGAGCTTCTCCTCCATCCTTCTTTTTCTATGGACACTCATATGATTTGTGCCCATTCTTCCCACATGTGAAGTATGTGATTACTCCACCTCTTCCTCCTCCTCTGCCTCTGGTACGAGGAAAAGTATTTGCATCGGCATAATCTCCCCTCTACTCTGTATGTTGTCCTTTCGGTTCAACATATGGCCCTCACTGTGAGGTTCCGCCTCTTTCAGCCCTACCCTGAGGTTTCTTCCATTCCTCCTTGGCCTTTTGAGTTCTTTCCTGGGCAACTGCCTTGCTTCTGGGCTGACTTCTGCCTCGCCCTCGCTGACCTTGCTTACGGCTCAGCTTCTCTTTAGCTTTCAAAGCCATCTGATAAGAATCCTCCACTGTTCGGATGGTCACCATACTCAATTCATCCTGAATGTCGTATCTTAGACCATTCAATTATCTAGCAACCTTTTCATCATCGCTCTCCCGGTGACTTGCCCTGATGTTCAGTCGATATAATTCTTCAGTGTATTCTTTCACTGTCATCAACTTCTGTCTCAAATTTTGCATTCTCCTGAACATAGTAATTTGATAGTCCCTTGGGATGAACTTTGCCTTCATCTTTGCAATCATTCGATCCCAACTCTTGATCTTCTGCTTGCCCTTACAGCATCTGTCTGCTTGTAGCTCGTCCCACCACAATGTTGCATTTCCTTTCAAGCGCATAACAGCATGCTTGACCTTCTTATCCTCTTCGACATCTTCATAGTCGAAATAGGTATCAAGAGCTCGGATCCAATCCAAAAGGTCTTCTGCATCCATATTTCCCTCGTAAACTGGAATGTCCATTTTTGCCTTTGCACCCATCCTGACAATAGCTTTGATCAACCACTCGGTTGATGCATCCTCAGCTGCAACTTCCTCTTCTCGTTTAGCCTCAATCTCACTGTCTGAATCACTGAGATCCCCTGCACTAGCTGTGCATCTTTGCGTTGTCTCCATGTCCTCAAGTCTTGCTCAGAGATCACACATCTGCCTCTCCATTTCTGGATTGACTACCTACCTGCCTCTTCTCCTCACCTCCCTATCTTCTGGGTCAGGTGACTGTCTTTCTCTCCTCGGCGGCATGGTGAATTCTCTTCCCTGCTATAAAAAGCAAAGAGATATTCCCTCTCTGATACCACTTTACACAACTGCACTCCTCAGAGCACGCCCGCTCTCACAGGATCTTCTCTTCCCTCAGCCCCAAAGAACGTCAAAGTTATTCTATTTCCCTATTGGGAAATCTGCACCCACAGTTCTCTTCAAGTGATCCCCCTTCTTGGACTTATCAGGGAATCGGAGCTTGCGACTTCGTGAGTTCAAGGGTCGACCCCTGGGCTCTCGAATCCCCAAGACCCGATGGCTAGTCAACGCTGACTTTCTCTCACCTTATCGGGACTTCTAATCTATCGCGATTTCGCTACCCGCGATGTCATGCACTTTGAATTGCCGACTCCTGATACGCGATGCGCACATGTGAATTAACCTTTCCACACCCTGTCCCTTCAATCGGGGTTTGGGAATTCGCGGGATCACGAATCCTGTTGTCAACGGATTCGGGACTTGCCTTTTCCCGATCCCAGATACTTTGCCACTTGTCCTCCACTAGCTCCAGCTGTGGCCCACACTATTCTCCCGTCAGAATATCGCGCATCGCGATTCCAACATGCAAGAGTTTTCTATCTTCGAAAACCCCGATATCCCGAACTCCGACTCTTCAGGATCTCTTGACACGCATCCCCGCTAATGGACGGTCTTGGACTTGTCGGGATATTGCAATCCTCATTGCGAACTTTTGGAGCTTCACCTTGTGAATCCTCGATACACGATGCCACGTGTAGATCCGATGGCTCCTTCTGACTCGGATCGATGGCTCTACTCCCTCCTGAGCCTCGAACCCTCAGACGTTCACGTCGTAACCTCCTTGCACTTCTGTGAGATCCAAAGACCCATGGAACTTCATGAAATATCCTCAGAGAATTTCAACCGTCCGTCCCTTCCAGATGAAATCTATGAAATGATGAGACACTCTTCCACAGAACTCGTCACCCTGCGCGCAAACCTGCGATGCTCCTTGCAGCTATCAAGGCACAACTTTCCTTTTCGTCCTCCAACGAGTTTGAAGGCCTATACCTCCTGAGCTTCCTACGAATTCAGTCTTCTAAATAAACCTTGCACGCACTCCTTGCGGCAAATCTTCAACAACGCTTAAGTGTTGAAGGCACTTGACTCTGCGCACACCTACAACAACAGTCTTCCAATGCTCTGCTCAGAATCACAACTCTGAGACTTCTCCCTGGCCTACACACTCTTTGCACGACACTGATCCACTGCACTTCTGAGATGAATGGTAACAAAAGTTATCTCTAATTGAACCCTTCTGTCAATGCACTCCTTGCGGACGATTCAACTGCACTCCTTGCAGGAATCCTCTGGCTCAATTAGAGAAACAATTGAAATTCATTCTCACTTCCTCTCAGACTTCAACTCAACCATGAAGTTGCATACACAACATATAAAATCAAATGTATGACAAGAAGTAAACATTCAGGAACATAACGTCAATACACAGAGAAAACAACACAAACCATGAGTTTGAATCAAAGCTTTCTTCTATTAATTCAAATGTCTATACATGGGTGTTCTTCATACAATTCTCTGCGTGCTCTTCTCTTCTGAATTCTCCTGCTAATGCCAATGTTACAATGATACAATGAGGGTGTCTATATCCGTTTTCCCTCTTGGAATCTAAAGCTATCAAATCTAAAATTAAATTCCTATCTACCAGCATTAACTATATTAAATGCCAACTATCTACCTAAGGACGAGAGCTATCCGCTCAAGGTCCATTTACAATGTACATGTGTGCCTCGTCTTAAATGACACATTTAAGGTCGCGCAACAACTTCCAAGTGTTTTCAAAATTTGTGCTGGCTTGTCCAACTATCCTTCGCTTCCGCGCTGGCTCGCTTGATGTGCTGGTGATGCTCCCGCATCAATTGGACAATAAACGGGTTCCAAGGAATCGAAGGAATGAAGTTAAAATTGGATCCATTCACATGCTCCTCCCCAAACAAGAAATAATAGTACCTATTTACGATGGAAGCCCATTGCCTCCGCAACGCCTCCCACGCGATGGCATCCCATTGCCTTCGCAGCTGGAGCCCATGAAATATAAGTTCATCAAGAACAAAATCTGGTTGAGCACAGTAAATCTGCCCCTGGAATATAAGTTCATCAGGAAAAAAATATGGTCGAGCACAGTAAATATGACCTACTCTTTCTTCAGTTTCGCTAAGTCGTCCATCATGTCCAGGAGCCACATTAAGACTACGGTGGCTTCCGCCTTCCATAAGTGGTTCATTGTCATTCACTTGGATTTCTGAGAGATCCATGAAGTTGAAACGTTGAATATAAATATTAATCTCATGGTCGGAGACCACTCAGACGGATGGCCCTTCGACAACCTTCTTGGCACAATGGTGCATCTGTTTCTGTCGGAGGACGGGCGATTTCACCTAGACAACGCCAAGGTTTGGATGGTGGACATGGCAATGATGGATGATAAGTCTGCAGTGGATCTTGAGAGTGTAGCACTTCACGAGATCAAGCATTTGATAGGTTTGGACCATTCCACAGTTTGTTGCTCCATCATGTTTAGTCGTCTTGCTCTTAGAAAAGTAAAGTGTCGGTTGACTTGTGTTGATATCAAGGGCACCGTGGCTCTCTATGGTCCCAGTACTTCCGAACAACACTATGGTATTCCACACCTTGGACTTGATGGAAAATTCAAGTGGCATCCAGAATGTTAGCATATTTGCAATGAAAACCTTTCTCCCGAAGATTATTCAGTGGCATCCAGGATGCGAGCAAATTTGCAACGAAAACCTTATATAGAGAAATCATAGGGAATAAATCTTGACTAGTGGTAGGGGAATAAATGAAAAGCACCAGCAACAAATCAATGTCAAGAAACTACATTTATCAAATTTCTTGTTGGTGGTTTCTATCATGTAGAA
The DNA here is from genome assembly GCA_009831015.1 of Picea engelmannii. Lineage (NCBI taxonomy): Eukaryota > Viridiplantae > Streptophyta > Pinopsida > Pinales > Pinaceae > Picea > Picea engelmannii. The sequence continues at coordinate 1,138,388 of ML777379.1, read as the reverse complement.
TTGGAAAACCATAAATGGTTTATGGTTTTTTATGCCTATTTATTCTATGCTAGGGTTGGAGGTGTTATCACCTATTTTGTTCTACTAAGTCTCATCTCTCATCTCTTAGTTTCTACATTTCAAAAATTTTGGATAAGCTATATATCCTAATCATTAGTTTGATTAAGGGTTAAAAATCTTATTAGGGGGTCAAATTAGTATTATGTTGAGAGAAATGAGGGATACTTAGCCTTGTAAAAAGGGGGTAGAGGAAATTATACACATGTTTTTATGATTGTTTGATGACATCATTATCTTTAAATATTTTCATTTGAGCTATATGTCATATCATGATTTATGCTTCATGATTACCCAAGTTGGTAAGTTGTTGATTCAAGTCAAATCCATCTAAGAATGTAAAAGGACAAATCTTGTTGAGCACTATAAGAACTTCCACATGTCCCTAATTGTGATCATTTCGAGCACTATTGGGAGACTTGAAAGTCGTGGATTGTCCTACAAGGATGAATGAAGATTCAAAACAGTTAGCAATTACCCAATAAACAGTCACAACATGCGAAGGTGGGGTCTTTTCACTTGTACGTGTCTGTTGTCCAAGATGTCATGTGGATGAGGGTTTTTTCAAATTAGTTCCTTAAAAATATGGCGTATCATTCGTTACTACTGCAGCAGGTCAATTTTATTTTTCATCCACAGAGCTACCAAATCCCCTAACTTTCTCATTGCACAACAGACACGCCCTTTTTCTACAACAAAGAGTCTAGATTTCTAGTTGTGAGAGTTAAGAAGGGAGTTCTAACAGTAAATAAAAAGAATCCTACAGGAAAAGACAAAGTTGCTACAAGAAAACAAGGTAAAAAGAATAAGAAAGGCCCAAACCCTGTGATCGGTTTTGAAGGAGACAAGCCCACGAGACTGCAAACTCGTTCTCAATCCTAGCATACTAGAAGGAATAGTTTGGATTTGCTGGAAAAATCAGTTACAACGGTGTTTCAAGGAGATCTTTCAGCTTAAGAATTCCACCTCCAATACAAATCCTAAACTATGATTGAAAATGATGGATAATGAAAGAAACCTTTTTTTGTTTCGTGTATCTAAGGTGTTGTTCCTCTTTTTGTTATGATCAGCTATAACATGGGAAAGGAAAGGAGTTGAAAATGTGCAAAACTAGTTTTTTGTATGTCGCTACAGGAAGTTTCTGCAACTCTCCACATAGAAAACAAGGGATTTTATGGAAATGACTATTTTTGCAGTCAATTTCAAACTCATACTCTGACCATATGGAGAGGTATTTTGAAATAATGAAAGAGGTTTTTCTCAAGAACAAACTCATCTCAAAAAACGTCCCTCATTTTTTACACGGGTGTCATGGTTTGGGAGATACAAGTAGATCTTTACATATCATTTTTCAGATTTGAAAATACAGGAATTTTCCTATTTTGATCATCTTCTTTGGGCATGGATTACAAGGCGATGGAAACATATTTTGAAAAACTGAAAGAGATTTTTCTCAAGAACAAGATCATATACAAAAACCTCCCTCATTTTGTACACAAGTGTCATGGTTTGTGAGATACAAGTAGATCTTTACAACTCATCTTTCAGTAATTCGCCGTATGTTATGAAATGGGACAATTATCCCTTAGTTCGATTCCACATGTGCCAAGATGAGGTTTCAAGTCAGAAAGACACATGGATGTTCAAGGAGGATATTTTTTCCAAATATCCTCAAATATTTGATTTTATTTGAATATATTTAATGCTCTAAATGTCAAACCCCAGATTTTAGGTATGGAATTGATTTTCCATATTTTTTGTAGTCTTGTTGATATGACTAAGTGCAAATTCGACCCTAGGGGGTGTCATCTATGTCTATTTTGAGTAAATCAGATCCAATATTTGAGGATCTAGTTGCTATATCATAGATATATAAATCTCATGGAAAATCATATGTAAGGAGAGAGAAGATTCAGTCTGAGGGACTGAGGGAGAGCTAGGGATGGAAACTTGATATATTATTTTAAATTTTTTTTTGTTCACCGGACCTATTTGTAAAGATAATAACTACAAATAAATTAAATGGTCATCTTGTTCTCTAATTCTGTGTAAATTATCTTTTCTTGATCCTTTTTTCTAATAGGCTATGTTGATATCGAGTATACATACACATTTTATGTGTTGAGAAGGTTGTTGTGTAGGGCATGTTGTAACTTTTTCCACGGAGCTATTTGAGTATTTAATTCATGTTTAGAAAGGTTTTCTAAATGTTGAATTATTCCTCTATTGTTAGACATATTGAAGACCAGGATTTTTTTTATTATTATCTTACAGTTTTGTTTCTCATATTTCTTCATCACATCCTACTATTTCATTTTTATGATCTAGGTTTTATTAACCTGATCTGCTGCACATAGAAAGTTGGCACACAGAGCCTAATCAAAAGCCTCCATCTTTGATCCTTCCACTCTCAAACATTTTAAAATCTAAACCCTTATTGAACATTTTGAAACGAGGTGTGATAAGCTTGTTCTTAAAGTTGTCTAGGAACAACTTCTAGTGCTAACATCTTTTGACGTCATTGCCATGGAACAAAAGGAACAAAGTAATCTTCCCTGGGACAATGACATCGATCAGATTCTCTTCTTGATGGTGAACACGAAGTGAACATATATCATATTGCATATCATTCACCTGGCGACTCCACAATATAATACTCCACTGGAGGAAGAATCCTATTGACAGAAAAATGAAATCATGGAAGGGAAAAACAAGGTATCAACTCGTTATATTTCTCCATGAACTTTTGTTCTTCTTTATCAGCTCGTTCCTGTATTTCCCTTTGCATGTAAAGAGGATCATCCTATGTTTTTTTTATTCAGATGATTGTAAGCCTACAAATGCATATTCTCTCCTAGGTAATGAAGATTTATCTTCTTCATGCACTATTGACCTTGATTTCATCCCATCATGTGAACCTATTGAAAAAACTAAGGTCTATGTTTAAATTTCTCCTAAAATTAACTCATATTTCAAACTTGTGGATTACAAAGTTGATATACCTTCTGAGGTCCTTGTTCAACCTTGCAATCAACCAGTTGACCTTTGTGTTCAACCTTTGAAGTTCAATTAAGAATCAGAGAATTTTTTAAACCTATGAAGTTGCCTCCTATCCTAAATGCTTACCCTCCCATGTTCTTTAAATACTTTCATGTGTTTAAAGGAGATGACCATATTGCAGTCGATAAGCACACGAAAGTTTTTTAGGATTTTGTTGATAATTTAGAAATCATGCATGAGGATGTTATCTTAAGGTTATTTTACAAGTCCTTGGTGGGGGATGTTGTTTTATGGTTTAGAAATATGAAGGCTTGTTCTATTTGTTCGTGGACTGATTTTCATCGTGTATTCCTAAGATATTGGGGTGAAAAAAAATATGTTGATCAATAGAAGAGGGAATGATGAAGCCCTTTCTCCATTCAACAGGAGGTTCCATCATTTTTATTGCAGTATACCTTTGAATATCTATCCTTTTGAAACTGCTGCCATGGTATATTATATGCTAGCTCAACATCCTGAGTTGTTCCTTTATCTCAGAGAGAGGGAATCCTCATCCCTTGAACAAATGTTTACTAATGCTGAGGAGATCGAAGAGAATTTTTGAGCATGTGGGAGGCTGCCAAAGCAGTTTTGGGATGAAATTTTTAAACAAAGTAAATCTTATGAACAACATGAATCAGATTTGGATGCAGATCAACTGGAAAAAGGATATGGAAAGGAGGATGTTTATGAACATAAGTCAAATTTGGGACATCTGTCTGCATCATTTTCAGATTTCAATTCTTTTTTAGGTCTTGAAATTGATTTTTATACTAATGAGAATGCATATTTATATGCTCATAACTTATACCAACAAGGTGAATTTACAAATACAATTAACTATTTTTCTAGTTATGAGCCAAGAGATGATTGTGTTTATGAGGATGATCATGAGGGTCATTTTTCAAAGGATAATTTGCTTTGTGGAAGGTTTTCAGTTGATCATAGTAGGAACCCTTTTAATCCTACTATTGAAGTGTCACATGATTATTTTTTTATGGAAACAACTGTTGCTCCAAAGCGCCTAATTGTTCATACTGGAAATCAACAGTCTATGTTTGTTTATGATGATCTCTAGGATTATATGTTTTGAAGTTTTGGTCAGGGATTTGTACTGCATCATCAAATCAATTTTTTTTCTCCTGATTGTCATGGGAAAGGGTTTTTGTTGTTGAAGGAACAAGGAGGTCACCTTTTTCTCAACAAAAGAGGATTCATGCAGTGGTAGTCATCTCATCCGGATCAACAGGTTTGTGATCTTGGTTTTGAAGACCCATTAGCACTAATGTTGGAGTCTTATTTTTTAAATTATTTGAAGATTTCAGATTTCATCATATCACTGGCATTTGAAGGTGAGCATGGTTTTCCAAATAATTATGGTTGTCGTTATATCTCTATTGTTATCCGTTAATCAATGGTATATATGTGATTCTATCAATTGTGAAGCTACTTTCATGGATGCTATGGAAATTTTCGTTTACTTGAGAAAATTGGAGAGCTGGTTAGAGTAGAGTAGGGTAGGATGAATAAGCTCTCTTTCCAAGCATTTGGTTTTCTTTATTTTGTACATTATGGGTAGACTACATTATGAAACAATATTTTTTTTTAGTAGTGCGTTTTCAGAATTTGAATAAGTTGCAGAGGTTTGGAAGGTGGCGAATAACTCCATAGACCAATGAGTAAGGAAGAAGTATAGAAGTTCTTGGAGTTCCATAGGGAGAACTCCATCCGCCATGGATCCATTGTTAACACCTATTTTGTCCTGCTAAGTCTCATCTCTCATCTCTTAGTTTCTACATTTCAAAACATTTGTATAAGCTATAAATCCTAATCATTAGTTTGATTAAGAGTTCAAAATCTTATTAGGGGGTCAAATTAGTATTATGTTGAGAGAAATGAAATATACTTAGCCTTGTAAAAAGGGGATAGAGGATATTATACACATGTTTGTATGATTGTTTGATGGCATCATTATCTTTAAATCTTTTCATTTGAGCTATATGTCATATCATGATTTATGCTTCATGATTACCCAAGTTAGTAAGTCATCGATTCAAGTCAAATCCATCTAAGAATGTAAAAGGACAAATCTTTTTGAGCACTACAGGAACTTCCACATGTCCCTAATTGTGATCATTTCGATCACCATTGGGAGACTTGGAAGTCATGGATTGTCCTACAAGGATGAATGAAGATTCAAAATAGTTAGCAATTACCCAATAGATAGTCACAACATGCGAAGGTGGGGTATTTTCACATGTACGTGTCTATTGTCTAAGATGTCACACAGATGAGGTTTTTTCAAATCAGTTCCTTTAAAATATGGCACATTATTCGTTACTACTGCAACTGGTCAATTTTAATTTTCATCCAAAGAGCCAAAAAGTCCCCTATATTTCTCATTGCACAACAAACATATCCTTTTTTCTGCAGCAAAGAGTCTATCTTGCTGGTTGTGATAGTTAATAAGGGAGGTCTGACAATAAATAAAAAGACTCCTACAGGAAAAGAGAGAGTTGCTACAAGAAAACAGGGTAAAAAGAATAAGAAAGGCCTAAACCCTGCGATCAGATCTGAATGATATAAGCCCACGAGAATGAAAAATCGTTCTCAATCCCAGCAAAATGGAAGGAATAGTTTGGATTTGTTGGCATAAGCAGTTACATCGGTTTTTCAAAGAGAACTTTTAGCTTAATAATTCCACCTTCAATGCAAATCCTAAACTATGACTGAAAATGATGGATAAAAAAAGAAACATTTTTTTTTTTGTTGTATCTAAGGTCTCATTCCTCTTTTTGTTATGATCAATTGTAACCTGGGAAAGGAAAGGAGTTGAAAACGTGCAAAACTAGTTGTTTGTATGTTGCTACAGGAAGTTCCCATGGATCTCCACACATAAAACATGGGATTTTTTGGAAATGATTGTTTTTGCAGTCAATTTCAAACTCAGAATCTGACCATATGGAGAGGTATTTTGAAAACCTGAAATATTGTTTTTTCAAGAACGAACTAATCTCAAAAAACCTCCCTCATTTTTTTACACGGGTTTCATGGTTTGGGAGATACAAGCAGATCTTTACAACTCATTTTTCAGATTTGAAAATACAAGAATTTTCTTTCTTTAGTCATATTCTTTGGGAACATATTACGAGGCAATGGAAATCTATTTTGAAAACATAAAAGAGGGTTTTCTCAAGAACAATCTCATATACAAAAACCTCCCTCGATTTTTACACAAGTGTCATGGTTTGGGAGATACAAGTAGATATTTACAGCTCATTTTTTAATAAATTTTCCATATGCTATGAAATGGGACAATTATCCTTAGTTTGATTCCACACGTGCCAATATGAGGTGTCAAGTCAGGAAGACACATGGATTTTAAAGGTGGATATACATTTTTAAATATCCTCAAAGATTTGATTTGATTTGAATGTATTTAATGCTATAAATGCCAAACCCTAGATTTTAGGTATGTGACTCATTTTCCATATTTTTTGTAATCTTGTTGATATGAATAAGTGCAAATTTGACCCTAGGAGGTGTCATCTATGTCTATTTTGAGTAGATAAGATCCAATATTTGAGGATATAGTTGCTATCTCATAGATCTATAAAGCTCATGGAAAATCATATGTAAGGGGAGAGAGGATTCAGTCTGAGAGACTGAGGGAGAGCTGGGGATGGAAACTTGATATATTATTTTAAAAATACTTTTGTTCACCAGACCTCTATGTAAAGATATTAGCTGCAAATAAAGCCAATGGTCAGTTTTTTCTCTAATTCTGTGTAAATCATATTTTCTTGTTCCTTTGCTCGAATAGGTTATGCTGCTATCGAGTATACGTACGCATTTTCTGTGTTGAGAAGGTTGTTGTGTAGGGTATTCTATAACTTTATCCACAAAGCTATTTGAGTCTTTACTTCATGTTTAGAAATATTTTTTGAATGTTGAATTATTCCTCTACTATTAGACATATTGAAGAACAAGTTTTTTTTTTTTTTATCTTACAGTTTTGTTTCTCATATTTCTTCATCACATCCTACTATTTCATTTTTTTGATATAGGTTTTATTAATATGATCTACTGCACATAGAAAGATGGCACAAAGAGCCTAATCACAAGCCTCCATCTTTGATCCTACCACTCTCAAACATTTTAAAATCTAAATCCTTATTCAACATTTTGATACAAGGTGTGCTAGGCTTGTTCCTAAAGCAGTCTAGGAACAACTTTTAGCACTAACAGGAGGAAAACAAAGTGTAAGTTTTAACTTACTACTATTCTGCCAAAATTTCTACAGAATCCTTATGATATTTTTGAACACTCATGTTGAGATCACAAAGACTATGTATTGTAACCATTTAGTTTCTTAATAATACATTGGGTGGGATTTAAAATGTGGGTTTTTTCTCTCGAAAGGGTTTTCCCCATGATATCATGTTGTTAATGGTTTGTTCTCTATTTCATATCTTTGAAACTGTTATATTTTAAGTTTCTTCACATTATTATCTCATGGATTAATGTAGGAAGTTTATTCTACACCTCTACTTCCTTTCAACACTCTAAAATGTTCATTGCCCATATCTAGATGCATAGATCTTTGGACATATGTTAAATCTCATCCTTAAGCATGACAGTGGCTTCATATAGACATTTGGACACATGTTAAATATCATCCTTCAACATGGAAATGACTTCAACAATTGTTATTATTACTCTATGATATGACTTTAGTAGTTTCTATTGTTACTCTACATTTGTACTTCTACAAAAAATGCAACGCATATTTTCAAAAGAAACAAAGAATATATCAAATCAAGAGTACAACTCGCTTCACCATTTGAAATGCCTTAGTTTTACCGACCTTCTCCAATTTATGTGGGTCACTTCCCTATGGCGAGAAATAAATGTAGAAATTCCCCTCCCCATCAATCTAAGACACTAGTTTGAAATTTGTCCAGTGGGATGGAAATGAAGGATATACACCTTTTTCAAAAAAGGAAAGCATAGAAACTTACCGAAATATATTTCACAAAGATCTCTATGCTATGAGAATTTAGGGTACTATTGATGTATCATTTTCTAGTTGATATAGAGAAAAGAATATCAAGAAAATGCTTCATTTGAGGCAACTTCCTTGGCACCATCTCTGAAGGTACAAGTCTTTTTTGGAATTTGACAAGCTTAACTATTGTATTCAATTTTTCTTGTATATGAGGCATTTTCCTCACTACTGCTAACATTCCATTTGTTATGTGTAGTTTTACAAGTATACGATTAGATAGAATGTATCATTAGACAAATTTATTCA
>ML777379.1:1099292-1128484 GCA_009831015.1 Picea engelmannii | reverse complement strand
TCCTTGTATGATGCCCTTCCCCACCTAGCTCGACAAGCTTATGTGTCAGGGATAGGAATGAACAATTTCTTATTGGTTTCGCCCCATAATATCACATTAAAGAGTTTTGGTTTGGTGGAAATGTGAGGCTCACTCTTTTTAATTTAATATGCCCGTTATTTTCCCATGTCAATTAGCTCCACCGAACCTTTTTTACATATCCCATTTTGAACTAGAAATGCTCCTATTTTTTATCTCCAATGTTGGTAATTAAGATGAATCAAGAACGTAAAGAATGACGTAGTGATTTGTCATTGTATCCATAGGGTTGTTTGGTTTCTCCAAGGCCAAACGTTTCAATAGGGTTGTTTGGTTCCTCCAAGGCTGAACGAGTCAATTTTTGGTTTCAGAAGAATCATCTCAACTTGAACTAACCTCGTTTATACTTTCTAAAAAGAGGAAATAAGTATCTAAATAGGAACGAAGTAACAAGAAGTTTTCTTATGCTATTCGAATTCCAAAAAAGTTAAAATACCATCAATATGTCCATTGAATGCATCGATTCATGTGATTACATCGATTTTTATATAAAAAAAGTATCATGTTTGTCAAGATCTGATTGGACAAAGGATTGGAGGTCTTATTGCCGCCTTCGCTATTCCCAATGTAAAATATGTTTGCATTTCCAAAGTATTTGGTAGTATATGGTATTTTTTGAATCATAAATTTTGTTATGCATTCGTTGAAGGTGGATTAATGCTACCATTAATTCAAATGTGTGGTTTAGCATTTTATGCTAGGTAAATTTATGGCAATGTTTGATATGGTGGAATATCCAAAGTTTGGCTTTGCAATACATTCTCTGGTGTTCGAACTATTGTTACAAAAAATATATGAATTTATTTGGGATACGTCAGAGACCTGCCACATTGAATTTTTTTCTTAAATGTTTACAGTGCATTTCTGACAGACTTAAATGTTTACCTAACAGGCTTGGTAGTGTTGAATGGTTACTTAACAAGCTTGTTACAAGACATTTTCTTTAGTTTTTAAAATTTATATGCTCCAACGACATTGTTGGTTCACTGGTCCATGCTTGCTTTTTTCATGGCACTGATTTCTTATTTGCATGTTCTCGTTGGTATTCCTTGCCTGTTCGTGTTGTTGCAGTTTGCATGTTTGGGTTTCTATAGTCACGATTGGAAGAGCCTCGTTCCTGGGGGGGGTGGATGCAACTTGTTCCTTTCTTCGTTGTATGTTGTTTATTGTTGCTTGATTTGACTTTGTAGGGTTCTGGTCCTACACCTACACTTGGGGCTTTTGGTGCTTCTTGGTTGGGTTCTTATTTGGTGCTTTTTCTTGTTTGCCCAGAGTTTGCAATGTTGGGATGCTGGATCTGCGGTTGGATCTCTGGTTACATTTTTTTGCACTTTGGTTTGAATATAATACTATTAAGATAAAATAACATACCAAAGAATTGCAGGCGATGTAAATTGCATCTGTTACACATTGAAATAGAGTTTGTCGGCCTCAAAATATATTTCATAGCTGCCGATGCATTTTCCATGGATTCTGTGTTACTATGGTTTCATAGTTATGAGAGTGCCTTTTGTTGTGTGGGAGATATAGTTGTTCTCTGCCTTTTACTTTCCTGTTGTAAACTGCGTTTGACTCTAGTTTGTCATGTTTATGTGGTCATTCCGAGTGACAGTCATTCGGTTGCGTACTTAGCCATTTTTATGGACGCGGATTCGCGAATAAGTTCTATCGAACTATGACAGGTCGTGTTCGGTGTATACATTAGCTTTGTCGAATTAATTTTCTTTAAAAGAAGGCCTCCTGGACATAAGAGAATGCAATTTATGAAATTATAGGTTTCTTGGACAACATAGGTTAATGATCGTGACTTCTGGGGGTGGCGGGCTGAAAATTGGGCTTATTAAGATAAAATAACAGAGTAAATAATTGCAAATGATGTCACTTGCATCTGTTATGATTTGAAGCAGAGTTTGTTGAGCTCAAAATATATTTCATAGTTGTCGAAGATTTTTCCATGGATTCTGTGTTATTATGGTTTCATAGTTATGAAATTGCCTTTTGTTGTGTGGGAGGTATAACTATTCTCTCCCTTTTACTTTCCTGTTGTAAACTGCATTTGACTCTAGTTTCTCGCACTTCTGTGGTCATTCCCAGCAACTACAGTTCAGTTGCATACTATGACAGGTCGTGTGTGGTGTATACATTATCTTTCCCGAAATAGTTTTCTTTAAAAAAAAGCGTCATGGACAGAAGAGAATGCAATTTATGAAGTTATAGGTTTCTTGAACAACATAGGTTAATGATCGCGGGTTCTCGGGGTGGCGGGATGAAAATTGGGCTTCTGTTGTTTCGTGCCCTGCAAATAGCACAGACAATTCCGTGATCATTCCGACCGTCCATCGTTCGTTTGCATACTTAGCCAGTTTTATGGACGCGGCTTGGTGGATAGGTGGCATCAAACTATGGTGTATACATTAGCATTTCTGAATTAGTTTTCTTTAAAGGAAGGGCTCCTGGACAAAAGACATTGAAATTTATCAAATTATAGGTTTCCTGGACAACATAAATTAAACATAGGAAATATGTAATTTTATAAAGTAGCTATATAAAGCATGCACGGAGCCCTCGTCCCATACTTAGCTAGTTTTTTCATTGCGGGTTCTCGGGGTGGGCAGCTGAAAATTGAGAATCGGAGAGTTCCCCGATATACAAATTGACCATCGGACTTATAGACTATTTGAATATGAAGGCCGTCATTTCCAAAAAAATTAGCATTGTAGAAATAGTTTACTTTACGTACGTCGTTTTACATACCGTGGTGGACAAAAAAACACAAAAAAAAATAGTAAGCATTTTTTGGATCATAGGTTCTCTGGGTGGCGGGCTCTAACTTCAACCACTGTTGTTCTGTGTCCTACAAATAGCACAAATAGTTCCACGATATACAAATAGACAATCAGACTTGCGGACTATTTGAATTTCAAGGGCTGATGTGCAAAAAAAATAGCATTCTCGAATTACTTTTCTTTATGTACGTTCTACATACGCTCGTCGAAAAAAACAGAAAAATAGTAGTAACGTCTATTACATAGGGATCCATCCCCGCTACATTCAACGCTTCCCAATACACATTAAATATTCTTTCAAAAGTCAGAGTCGACTAGACAGGTTTGAAAAGATGGGCTTTAATAACTGGAAATCTCGAGGACATTTCCCATTAAAATAAATAGACATGCTAATATTCAACCCTTCCTTTTTTTTTTTTTTGAACAGGCAGGGAAAGCTGAAGACTCAAAAGCAACGTAGTTCTGCGGTTATTAGATACTCAATTCACATTCTCCCTATGGCTTCTGCCAATGAGTTGTCCATCATATATGACCTTCCTTCTAGGTTGTCAGATGTTTTTTCCCCTTTACTCAAATAATAAAAATGTCATTCAATTTGAAGAACATTGAGTACTAAAGTGCCTTACCTATGAAAGTGCCTTTTTGCCTGCATTTTGAATTTGCGTTTTTTTTTTCTTCTACAGTTTTAGTTTTCTTAAAAGCTTCAGCATAGTTCACGAATGTGTCGCCCACAGAGGACTTGACGTCATTTCCCTGTTTAATATTGTGCATTTCGAAATGATGGGCTTTAATAACTGAAAATCTCAAGGACATTTCCCATTAAAATGAATAGACAGGTCAATATTATGGGATCTGGTAATTTCTTTTTGTCTGCATAGCTTCAACATAGTTTACGAACGTGTCGCCCATAGAAGCCTTCATGTCATGTCCCTCTTTAATATTGTGCATTTCTAAATGATGAGATTTAATAACTGGAAAGCTCAAGGACATCTTCCATTAAAATGAATAGACAACCGAATATTATGGGATCTGGTAATTTCTTTTTGCCTGCATTTTGAATTTGCGAAAATACTTTTTATTTTTTATTTTTTGCTTGTGCAATTTTAGTTTTCTTAAAACCTTCAGCATAGTTCACGAACGTGTGAGATACAAAGGTTTTGATGTCATGTCCCTCTTTAATATTGTGCATATCTTAGATGTTAGATTTGAAAATATTCTCGAATATGGGAATTTTAATACGTGATGCTAGTTACTATTCAACATATTACATATTCAAAAAGATTGGCATTAATAACTTAAAATATAGAGAACATCTGTCATTAAAACGAATCAACATAAAATGTATGGAAGACCATCCAACCTTGCTCTTAAATACTTATTGCCATTTCTCTCTATCATCAAAGAGTTTCACTTTAGGGTGCCTTCATTCTAATGTTCCTGGTCATGGACATGTAAGACAACTTAGAGATGTGATTGAGGGGTAGATGAAAGAAGAGAGACTGGTTTTATATGACATGATATTTGAGTAAAACAAAACTCTGTTATACAAGAGAAACTCAGAGAGGACGAAAAAAAAAGAACAAGTATGTTTGGTGTTCTCCCTGTGTTCGATGCTTTGGTTGGTTGAAAAGGTTGCCTGGAAATTTGTGTGTTGAACTTATTTGTTTTGTTGCTGGGAATTGTAATGGATTTTTAGGTCACCTGCAAGATAGCTCTTCGTTTAAGTATATAGCTTCTTCTAACAACACATATTTGTCCACTGTATCGAATTGTAGAGATCGCACAAGTATTTTTCTTCCTCGGTGGTTGGTAACAGAATCTGTATGGGTGGATAAAATGACATATTATCACTACAAGAGTTTCTATTTCATAGTTTGATGGCCTGCATGTGGCTTTGGTAGCCAACTTGATAGAAAACCATGTTCTTTGTCAAAGTTTGTTCGGTTTCCTCTGGATGTAGTTGTAGAGTCCACATATTAGGAGTCACCTCCGAACATTCTAGACCTTTCTGTGGGCTTCCATACTTCCCCTGCTATGAGGAAATATATATTCTAATGCCATCTGCAACATTTGATACACTTGCCAGACCTGTGTTGGTGCATTCTACATCATTTGATGCACTTGCCACACCTCAGCTACCCGAAGATGTTATGTACCTCAACAGATCTGCATTTTGCATCTGGGTTGGACGTTTCTTCCAATTTGCTATAATAAATCAAAGAAGTTCCACATACAAATCCTCGGGTAGACTTCTCAACCAAACAAATGATCGAATACATGGAGACGATTGAATACATGGAGACGATCGAATACAGGGAGAATACCAGTCACTATATACTTGAATTTTTTTCCCATGCCTTAACTGTTGTGACATAAAATGACTCTGTTCACTTTGAAATCGGCCTAAATCACATTTCTAAGTTGTCTCGGATGTGAATGCTTAGGAACATTGCAAAGAAAACACCTTAAACCCCAACTTTTCGACGACAGAAGGAAATTAATACTTGACAAAGAATGGAATGTTGAATAAGCAACCATTGCAAGTAGGCCATATCTAGAAGAAACAAAGTATTCAAAAAACTGGGATAGATGTACTTCACAACACCAATTAAGTACAAAACCCAAAATTGATATTCAACTCATTTTTTACGAATAAAGAGTTTGAACGTTAAGAAAACTGTGAATAAGCTTCATCAATGTACACATCTTTATTTGGTTGATGGCAGGCGAAATCGTAATCATTGTCGCAAATAGCCTCAGCTGTATTTTGTAACACATCTTATTTGAATATAGAATAATTTTGGTTTATTTCTTAATAATATTTTCCAATTTTTGGTATTTGTTTTAATTGTATTTTGTACCTTCTTCCCCTGTGTCGTTAAACATGAAGGACAAGCTTTTGTTTCTACTGCTCACTACTTCAATCTAAATAAAACCTGGTCTGTTCTTTCTTTACATTTTTCATTTAAAAATGCTTTTTCATAGGCCATACTTGTGTGGCGCCGACTCTGTATTTAAAGAAAGAAATTGGAGGACGCATTCTGCTCCCATTCTTCGGGTTCCATAAATAGAATGAATTCATGAGATACAACAAGGCATCTGAACTGTTGACGCAATGTTGCAGTGAAGTATGTTGGATATATTGCATCTTTTTCTATTCTATAATATCTGTGCATATATACTAATATCAATACTATTGGAAAAAATATAGAAAACTTCCTCTTCAGAAAAGCTTAGGCAGTTATGTTTGGGTTTGCGGTATTAAACAAATATGCCCATTGTTTTGTCGTATACATCTTGTAGCCTAGGAACTTCCGTAGTTTGCAATTTATTCTTTAATTACTTAAAGTCACAACAAATTTTGATTGCCTTTAATTTAATTTAGATATTGATGTTTATGGAGAGTTGTCGTTTGCTGATGTCATTGCAACGAATACAAGATGAATAGATGATAAGGAATTTATGTCATTGAGACCAAAATGCAAATTCATGTTTCTTATTGCGCTATGTACATCTTGCAGTCAAAATTTTCCTGGTTTCAACGAAATTTGCGAGCCAAAGAGCATCTTGCAAATTGGGAGATCATTTGCATTTGAAATAGAAACAATCCATTAATATATATTAGTATGAATACTATTCAGATAAATACGAAAATTTTCTCCATTGATAGATACTAGTATGAATACTATTGAAATAGATATCAAAACTTTGTCTTGGCCAATACTTAGCAAGTTATCTGGACACCAGGCCCTAGGTTCACGATATCCATCACCTATGTTCCCTCTTTCATCATATACATGTTGTAGGCAAAGAACTTCAGTGATGTACACTTAATGATTTTACTAGTGAGAAGCCAGCAGAGGTTCAAAAACATTGCCATTAATAAAAGTAAATTTTTTTTTCCCGACTCTCAAATACTTATCTCTTTTCCCATTTTGCTTTTCCCGTCCATTATGGCTTTCTAGTTTTATACTTAGTCGTCTTTCTATGTATGGTGGGCTGACATGTCTTCATATCCATCTATATCCTCACAAGATGAATCTGATCGACTGTTGTTCCATTCCATACTTAGCCAATTTTATGCCCGTCGCTGCGGGGCCGGCGCTTGCGAGTCCAGCTGCTTATCATTCCACTATATACATCTTGCACTGAAAAAATATGTGATCTACAATTCTACCGCGGGTTCCTCGTATACATTAACTTCGTTCAAAGTATCTGTTGTTGATTTGCATCCCTAGTAACTTCATGTCCTTCCTGACATACATCAACAATGGTCTTACCAGTGACAAGTGGACACAGTGGTATGAAAGATACTTCTGTGATCTACAATTCATTATTTAACATCTCCATCTATATCCTTGCACGAAGGATCTGACCGACTGCTGTTCCTTTTCATACTTAGCCAATTTTATGCCCACCGTTGCGGGGATGGCGCTTGTGAAATGAGCTGCTTATCATTCCGCTATATACATCTTGCACTCAAAACATTCGTGATCTATAATTCCACCACAGGTTCCTTGTATACATTAAGTTCGTTCAAAGTATCTGTTGCCGCTTTCCATCCCCAACAACTTCGCGTCCTTCCTGATATACATCAACAATGCTCTTACTAGTGGAAAGTGGTACAAAAGATACTTCCGTGATCTGCACTTTATGCATTAACTGGTGAGAACTCAGTAGGGATTCGCAAGCATTTGCATTAATAAGAAGACACTAGATGTTCTTCTGCGAGATACTTGGTTCTTTTTCCCTTCTCTTCTTCCTATGTATTATCTAGAATTCCACTGCGAACTTCTCCGTCCTTTTAACCTTATTTTCTTCCTGTGTATTATGGGACTATAAAATATGGACATGATATTTTATAGAACATGTACAAATTCCGCATTCCATACCTAGCAACATTTTGGATCGTGTGTTCTTGGCCGGGCAGGCGGGCTCAAAATTAGGCCTCCATTGTTCCGTGCCCTACAAATAGCACCCTGAGTTTCTTGATATACAAATTGACAAGCGCACCTGTGGACTGGATAACTCAACTTTGAACTTCTATTATTCTGTGTCCTCCAAACAATGCTCCCCATTCCACAATATAGAAATTGACACACAGAGTGCAGGACTGGTGGGGTGGATATTTCCATTGTTTACAGATGCTAATCCCTATGACGTATCTAACAGTATCTAAAAAATTATTTTAGTTTTTATTGTTTCCCTATATAACAGTATCTAAAAAATTATTTTGAATACTAAAATAGCTCTCAGTAGTGACAATTGGACACATAGGTACGAATCAGTTGGGATTGCACTCTTCACAATATACAAATTGACTACCAGATTCTGACATCATCCTCTCTTCCATGTTACAGATTATGCATTCCATTGTTCGGAGCGATACAATTAGAAGGTCCAGGCCTTGCCTCCTTTGCAGACAATTTCTCAGCCTGTTTTGGATCCTCCTGTTTCCCGGTTCATGAAATATGCAGCTCCAGCGTTGGTGGGTTGACATATGTTTATCTCCATCTATATAATCAGACAACGAATCTGATTGACCATTGTTGCTTTCGATATGTTTCTCCATTATATACATATTCCACTCTAAATTTCCGTGATCTACAATTCCACTGCTAACTACTCCGTTCTTTTTCCCTTTTTTTCTTCCCGTGTATTATGGGACTATAAAGTATGGAAATGATATCTTATAGAGCATGTAATAATTCCCATGATATTTTATAGAGCATGTACAAATTCCTCATTCGATATCTAGCGACATTTTGGATTGCGGGTTCTCGGGCAGGCAGGCTCAAACTTGGACCTCCATTGTTTCATGGCCTACAAATAGCACCCACAGTTCCGTGATATACAAATTGACAAGTGAACCTGCGGAGTGGCTGACTCAAGATTGCACTTCAATTGTTTCGTGTCCTCCAAACAACGCTCGCAGTTCTGCGATATACAAATTGACACACGAAATGTAGGACTGGCAGGGTGGAGATTGCCATTGTTTACGGATGCTAGTCCCTATGAACTATCTAACAGTATCTAAAAAATTATTTTTAATACTAAATTAGCTCTTAGTACTAACAACTGGACACAGAGGTACGAAATAGTTGGGATTGCACTCTCTACAATATACAAATTGACTACTGGATTCTGACATCATCCGCTCTTCTGTGTTACAGATTATGCATTCAAATGTTTAGAGCGATACAATTAGAAGGTCCGAGCCTCGCCTCCTTTGCAGACACCTTCTCACCCTATTTTGGATTCTGCTGGGTTCACGAAATCTACAATTCCAGCGCGGTCACTCTACCACTACTAACAAATGTTTCAAAGTATCTCTCGCTGCCTTCCATCCCCACTAAATTCCTATGCTTCTGGCTATCCTATCATATCCTCTTCGCTGTTACGCGTATTGCACTCAAAAAGTTTTGAGACATACAATTTGACCCTCGTGCCCTCACCCTCAACACTTGTACGTTGAAACCCTGTTTTGTAGCTGTCTTTTTTCCCCTGCCTGCGAGCTCCGTACTTTCTTACTATGTGATTCAAAACCTTTCATGCTAATAGCTGACCATGCAGGAACCATCAACATTGTCATTAATGACTAAAAACCTCGAGGAGATCTCCCATCATTACGCATTAAACCAATATGTGCGTAGTGTTATTTTGTCCCTTCCGATTTTTCATCTCCAACACGCGTCCTTGTGTTGGGCCGCTCAAGAAATCTACAATGCTTAATCGCTCATTGCAATATCCAACGTGTTGGCATTTCTATGTATGCAATTAGTATTGTTTAATGTTAACAACACATCATCCAACAACCGTCCAAATTGTCATTAATCAACGAAAGTCTTGAGGAAATCTCCCATTCACACACTTTCGACCAAAATTTGTACAGGGTTATATTATCCCTTCCAACTTTTCATTTCATTCATTAATTGGAACAAATAAACGTTCTTGTAGACTTATGGAACTAGGTTGACAACAAGTTTTTGGAGATACAGTAAATATGTTCGCACAAGAGGACCAGAGCTTTCATTGGTCCAGGGCATACTTTTACTATTCATCCCATTCCACCCAAAACGAAGTGATTTGGACCTCCGAAATCGCTCGTGCAGGCTGCGTTCATGAGGTTTTTGAATCTAAGGAGGTGGTCTCTTGGTGCATCAAAAAATATATTCCAGGCCAAAGAATTATTCCATTGCGTGACCATTCTCCTGTTTCTTTGTTGCCTTGGCTCTTCCACGAGATGTTAAAATTTCCGAACCCAACATTGGTGTTCAAAGGAAAAGATTGCAAACAATTTCTTTAAAAACATCATAACGGGTTGGACATCTTAGCGGTCTTCATCGAAGACCCAACAACAGTTCCTGAAGATATCACAAGGCTGCAGGTAAGTTCCTTTAGAAATCCATTCCAGGAAATTGCTTGGTTGGTTACAAGAATAATGGAACAAGCATCCACAACAACCATTTCCCATATAATTATTTATATTTTGTATTTCACAGTCAAGGAAAAATACATTTTCGATTTAGGGAAGCTAATTTCTATTGAGCTCTGCTCCTAGTTGTCATGATTCAGAGAATCGAATAAATTTTATATGTCATCCTACTTGATTTTCGTAGTTGTCTATTGTCGTCCGTTTCCAAAGCTTTCACTTTCCAATAAAATAAACAGTGGATTCGACCTAATAACATTCTAGCACGAGGCCCTATGGAGACACAAGGCCTCCCATTGTTTTTATGAAGTTTTTAATGGCTTTGTATCAGTTTTCAAATATTTACTGTTAGGCAAGGATACTCCGCGGATGTCTGGCCAGGCAACCAAGTTTTTGAACAGGAAGGGAACACTTGAGCAAGAGGAAAATCACAGTGTCCTCATGGTCTTTGGCTCTAAGGAAAATCTTTCCTTCCTTCCATGCCACATCACGGACAAGATGTTTGTTGCAGAAATATAAAGGCAATACAACCACTGGTTTCATTTTTTCCATGACAAGAAAAAAAAACAGTTCATTCCTCTGCCCTAGAAAGATGGAGACTTCGTGTGCAGAAACATCAACAAGATTGACGAGTTTGCCACCCATTTCAAGAAATTGAACCTAACGTATGCTGAAAAGCTAAAAGGGTTCGACCCTAATGGAATTTTTCGAGAAAATTTACTGGGTGTTGGCTTTAACACCTCTTTTATCCATACACACCTAACCCAAGACAGGAATAGTGTTGACAACAATCCTGCTTCTGTCGATTGCAAAGCAGAGAGATTGCAAAGTGCCACTGAATTTTACAGACA
The DNA here is from genome assembly GCA_009831015.1 of Picea engelmannii. Classification (NCBI taxonomy): domain Eukaryota; kingdom Viridiplantae; phylum Streptophyta; class Pinopsida; order Pinales; family Pinaceae; genus Picea; species Picea engelmannii. Next base: position 1,117,337 of record ML777379.1, on the reverse strand, counting down.
ACATGGAAAAGTATTCGGTGAGAAGAGTACCCACTTCCCCGCTAGCACTCCCAAGAGCACGACATCACGGAGCATCGCTTCGACGGTCCACCCCAGTAAGAAAGAAACCCAGAAATATTCAAACAGAGGAGGAGATAAGAACCCTCCTCACATAAATATTGATAGTTCTCAAAACATTTCACTGACGAAGAAGAGAAAAAACAATGCAGGGCAGGCGGAGGAACCCCAAATTGAAAGTGGAAAACTGCAACCTGAAATTGAAGCTGAGCACATGCAGAAAATTGGGTTGTCCATGATGGAAATATCGGACACCAACTTTTTTGACATAGATGAATCCTTCGTAATCCAGAGCATTATTTTTGATAGCTAATCTAAAACTCTGGTCATTGAAAAGAGAGATGTAACAAACAGGAAAGGCAAATCTCATGTAGAGATTAACTTTAGTGAAATGTCGTTGTCCCAAATCTGCCAATTTCACCAGGGAACCAGTGACATTCTTCATGATTCCATTCGAGGAATTGAGATAGAAAATGCCAATATGAAACAAGACCTCAACGAATTTGAACACGCTTTCCTTGCAATTCCAGAATTTGCCAGTCATTTGGAAAAAATCATGCCTGGTACCACTGCAGTGAAGATGAAAGTATCCTCTACCCTCCTTGCATGCTCTAGATCCCTTGTAGAGAGTAACATCAACAAAAGAATGAAGGTAGTTACTGAAGCCTGGGAAACATCGTAAAATTTAGTTTCCTTCGGAAAGAAGGCCAATGATTTGCTAGAACAATTGTCGATGAATTTAAAAAATGAACAGATTTTCTGTGATCAGGTACTGGCCCCTTTTGCCAAATATGCCGACAACACATCGGAATTGAAAATAAGACAGGATAAACTCCCCTCGCCAAAGCGTACCAAAAAATTAAAAGCATGCTGGCGAAAGTTGACAACCTGTAGCTCATTGTCAAGTCATGTAAACAAGTCATATCAGAAAAGGAAGATTTATTCACAAGTTTTCTCCAGTTGGACTTAGCCAGAACTACCAACGAGATTCAAGATCCTAACTTAATTCTCAAATCCTTGTCAGTCACCAAAGAATCCTTCAAGGAACAAGTTGATATTTTAAAGGGGTTGTCTTTCAAAAAGTTTTACATCATACTTGAACATCGTCTAGATGAGAACGAGTGTTGGGTAATGGACTATGCCTCACACAATGAAGAAATTGAACAGACTCTGCATAGTATTTCAATGGATCTAAGGAAATTAGAAAATGACCTTTACAACATAGAAATCTAGGATGAAACCAACACAACCCCCATGAAAAGCTACATCGAAGAATGGTTCCAAGAGAGAATGGATGGCCTCGTCCAAGAAGGGCAACAACTGATCAATGAGACTACAATGCCCATCGACGGCAGCAACAAAAACCCATCAGCTTCATATTAAGTTTATACTACCATCTTGTTTTGTTTATCAATCCAATTTAAGTCTATGTTGTCATCTTCTCTTCTTTATCAATCCACTTATGTCCTCTTTCAATAGAAAACTGTAACCAAACACTCTTAACTTCCAATTTCTTCTTTTCAGGTCTTCCTCTCTACCGTTGCACAATTCTTTCAATGTTCCTAATTCTTGTACTTATTTATTTTTATGGTCTGCAGGAGCCCCAATCCTAGCCTATATGACAAACGCATTTAAATTTCCAGAAACATGTAACAAACATTATTAATTTTTGATAAATTCCAAAGAAAACTGATTCGACAATGCCCTTATTGTATACTAAATTTTGGGTTTCCAGGAACCTTTCTCGTTTGTTCCAAATAAAAGTAGTTCGGATATGCTACATTTCTTGTCTCCTATTGTATGCTAATTTTTGGGTCTTCAACGACGTTGATGTTTTAAATGTTGATGTAATTTCCAGAGATATGTAATAGACATTATTTATTTTATAATAAGTTTGTATAGTTCGCAACACCACTTCTCAATTTGTATATTGCGGAACTCTCAATGTTGTTTGTAGGGCACGGAACAACAGAGACCCATTTTTGAAACCACCAGCCCGAGAACCCGCGATCCAAAAATTAGCAAAGTATGGAATGAATGCTCCTTGCATGTTCTATAAAATGTGTACAAATAAAACTAATTTGACAATGCTATACCTTTGTTGTCCAAGAAAATCCTTAGTTTTAAAGCAAGCTAATTCGAGAAAACGTTATTATTATTCTATTGTATAACAACCATTAATTTTTTGTAAATGTCTATAGTCCGCAACTCCGCCTGTCATTTTGTATATCGTGGAACTGTTGGTGCTATTTGTAGGCCACTGAACATCAGAGACTCAATTTTGAACCCGCCAATTTTCAGAAACATGTAACAAACATTATTAATTTTTGATAAATTACAAAAAAAAATGATTCGACAATGACCTTATTGTATATTAAATTTTGGGTTTCTGGGAACCTTTCTTGTTTGTTCCAAATAAAACTAATTCGGATATGCTACATTTATTGTCTCCTATTGTATGCTAATTTTTTGGTCTTCAACGACGTTGATGTTTTAAATGTTGATGTAATTTCTAGAGATATGTAACGAACACAACGCCGCTTGTCAATTTCTGTATCGTGGAACTCTCGATGTTGTTTGTAGGGCACAGAACAACAGAGATCCATTTTTGAAACCATTAGCCCGAGAACCCGCGATCCAAAAACTGGCGAAGTATGGAATGACCACTCCCTGCATGATCTATAAAACATGTGCAAAGAAAACTAATTCGGCAATGCTATATCTTTTTGTCCAAGAAAAGCCTTAGTTTTAAAGAAAACTAAACTTCCCCTGTCATTTTGTATATCACGGAACTATCGGTGCTATTTGTAGGCCACGGAACATCAGAGGCCCCATTTTGAACCCGCCAGCCCGAGAACCTGCGATCCAAAAACTGGCTAAGTATGCAATGAGGGCTCCCTGCATCCTCTATAAAATCTCTTCCCCATACTTTATAAAAGTAGAAATTTCGTATGTATAAAACTAAATATCTACTTTATACAAGTACATATTTCGTATGTATAATTTTTTTATTTGTGATGAATTTCTATAGTTCGCAACTCCACTCCTCGATTTCTGTATTGCAGAGAACATTAGAGGCCCAATTTCTGTATCGCACAACTGTCGATGCTTTTTCTATATCGCCAACCTGACAACCCGTGATCCATTACAAAAGTACATATTTCCTATGTATAAAAGTATTTCAATGTATTTCAACTTTCTAGCCACGTGTCTGTACTAGGTCACATTTACTCCCATCCCAACCTGGGAGGGACTATGCTGCCATGCAGCCTTGTTTAATGTGGGTCCATGTCTCCATCTCACTTTGGTTATGTACATTATATAAAGGATTCGAACAATGTCATCTAAGCTAACCACTTCGATGGTTTTCTCACCTTAGCTGCCTACCACCATACTTTATTCCCTTCGTTATAAGCACATAATCCAATGGTTTGTCGTGCAAATTGGAAAAACCAATGAGTCTCATAAGAGCCGATATACGTGAATGCAAATATATGCAAGATGTAAGCATTCTCAAGTTAGCCAAAACGACACTAACATTGATGTTTTAAAATATTGTTTATCTTGGCAGAGAGCATCTATTTAGATTTTGAATGAAAAATTATACTTAGAAGATAAATCAGGTTGTTTGATTTCTACCATATCTCTTTACATCTAATTAATATGTTGTTAAACATATTTCACATGCGATATGTAAGTAGATGTAATATTATTGTGTAAGAATATGAGTGGGTTTAATGGTTAAGAATGTGTGTTTCTTCCTTGGAGGTCATAGGTTCAAATCCAAAGGGGGTAGGGTATGTATACCTTCATAGACTTATGTGCAATATGCACGTAGATGTAATACTATTGGTTAATGTATATGGTCATGTACAATCATCTAATGTACTTAATTATTTATTTTTTTACTTTGTTGAAAGTCAATACGATAATAATACTCAACAAAATGAGAATAAAATTAGAGCATTATCATTTTTTAAGGTCAAAATTTATTTGTCAAAGGTCAAAATTCTTATTAATTAAGAAAAATTGTGTATTTTTATAGTGGGTTTATGTAGTGCACTAAGAGTGCAGACTAACTAACCCATCAATTCCAATACCTCACTCAAATCCTTCTCTCGCTAATTCTTAACTTTCGTGTGCTTCACTAATTCTTCACTTCCATGTGCTTCATATATAGAATACAAATAAATAGTCAACCAAAACACTATATCCCCCCCTCTCACATTGAAAAAGTAGTTGTTTTTTGTTTCCTCTATAAGCATTGCATCTTTACGCCATAGTAACTATGTTTTTTCTCAAATTATCTCAACTTAAGATAGGGACTTGTGGCTTTGTAGCATCCCTTGTTACATTTAGTAACTGTAATATATTTGTATAAAGATAAGATATTTTTTCTCAAATTATATTGACTTAATATAGGGACTTGAGCCTTTGTAGCATCCCTTGTTACATTTAGTAATTGTAAAAATTGTGTACAAAGTTAAGATAGTATATCCAGTCTTTTAGGCAAAGTTGTGTAACAACAAGAAAAAAAAAAAATGATATTTTAGATATGATGTTATATATGTTGGTAAGGAAGATGAATATTATTTTCACAATGGTAATATTGATTATGATATTTGGGATATGACATTTTCCCTTAAGTTTTTCACTTTAAAGGGAGGAGCCAAACAATTTACTAAGATATGGAAGTCAAACCATATGGTTCACTAATAATGGATGACAAAGGGTGTTAACATCATGTATGTCTCAAATGTCACTTTGGAATTGTATTTACTTCACCATGTTTCCATTTCTTAGGTTTATAAACACCCAATACACCACCACCAACACCAACGTCATCGTTGTCACTGCCACCACCACCAATGTTGTCGTTTCCATTGCCACCACCACCATACCTGAGCATATTGATATTCTTGTCTTTGTCCGTAAAGTACTTCTTTTGAAGGTGAATCTAGATTATTTTTCCTATGTAAAATTGATGGTCTATGGCATGCTGATCATATCTATCCCCTTGCCTCCCTTGATTTTTTTGTAAATTTTCTCAAACTTCATCATCAATTTTATGGATGTGGTCAATAAACCTTATTACTTTCCTATGTGCAAGGATTTTCTTCCCTATAATTTCGTTTGGAATAAGACCTAATATAGCTAATGAAACCTTCAATAGAAATCCAAGTCACACTTCAAAATGTGGAGTGCAACTTGTTGCATTAATAGATGCATGATGATAGATGCTTTGCACATACAAAATGTTGATATTCCATATTTTTGGATACTTATGGTTGAAAATACACAATTGAACTATGAACTATGGTATGATGTATTATCTCTCTTTGAATATTGAAAATAAAACTTTTCTTATCTTAGTGTTTATTAATTTTTTTAATATTTTTATAAAGTAATTTATTGTCATAATAATTGAAAATGATTGATGATGCTAAACTAAAATCCACGTATATATTAACATAATATGAATTTCTTTAGACGATGGATTTCAGTGAAGATATGGGAGGGTTTCCACACAATGAATCGGGTTAGGGCTTCTGCAGTTATGCTTAGTTTGCGTAGATTTTCCTGTAGTCTACGTGGAATGCAGTGATGACCCTGGCTAGTACACTAGACCTAGGTAGATGCAACTAAGCATTTTCATGGCTAAATGTAAGATCCAGTGGATCTCTCGTGGGATGAAGTAGATGGATTGTGGGCCAGTGAAGGCCTTTTCCTAACAGATGACACCTACAGACTTATGTACGAGTGCTTGCGTTAGTATTCAGAAGGGACAATGATAAGTGCTAAGCATACGTCACTCGCTTTGGCATGTTCTCAAAATCTAGCCTCTGATTCAAAATGTGGAAGGGCGCCTGAACTAGATCACATGACTATCACGAGCCTTGGGGAGGGTCGGCACATGGAGAACCTCCCTCGAGAAGACAACCAGTGTGTACTTTCTAAAACCACTGAAAAATATTACCCAAGCTGTATTGCAAAGACCTGTCCTGTGCAGAAGCCTTCACAAAGAATAGAAGGTGTTGGATGCAACAAAGTTACTGGTAGTCTTGCACGATCTCATTATAAGCTGGAGAGATGGAAAGTTAGGGAGCCCAAATCAAGTTGCATCCTCGGGAAGGATGTCGCTATGGATAGAGTTACCACCTTATCAGAAAAAGCACTTGTAGGTAAATTTTACTACACTAGAATGACTAAATTCCAATGGTCGGATTGAATGTTAGGTTTTTGGAAGACTTTGTTAGGATATAGTCCTAGATTTAGTCTCCTCTCCAATCACTGGATGGCTTTTCATTTTCTTTCTGAAGGATATTTATTGAGAGTTCTTAACTCTCATGAGATAGTTGGTAGAGGTATTTTAATGCTAAAAAGATGGTACCCTGGTTTCAACCCCCTCTCTGAGAATTTCAAAAAAATACTTTTATGGATGTTGTTGTCAGATTTCCCAATCGAGTTTTGGTCTATAAATTTTTTTGAAGTTGTTTCCAACGCAATGGGGAATATTATCTATTTCAATGAGCACTCGCTCTGTTGGAATAATAATCAACTCACTTGGGTTCTGGTGGAAATGGATCTTGATAGAGGTTTACTAGATGTTATCGATATTGCTATTGGAGACACACTTCTCTGTCAACTAGTTGACTACTAGCAAGAGCCCTTTCAATGTCACTCCTACTGGAAATCAGGAAATCTCAAGGATTTTTTTCTGGACTCCCTGGAGCGTAAAGCTGACATAAAGAAACCAAAGATACCTACTGTCCTACATGGAAGATTCATAATAGAGAATTTCGACCGTGACTCCTTCATTGGTAAGATGCAGCTTTTTTCCCCCTCTTTTTTCAATAAACTCTCCCTCGGCGAGTTCAATTATTTAAAGTACAATGAAAGATGGGTTCATGAGATTTTTCGATATTTTGGGGATCTCCTTTTGAAAAAGGTGGATGATTTTGGTTTTCTCCCTGGATTAATTACTGAAGGGTTGGGTATTGGTTTTTCTCCTCGGTGCTCCCCTAGTGACACACAACCTCTTCCTCCCCTTGACTGTGTTTTGTTTTTTGATGATCCTTTCAGTCTTTTTGGTTCTAAAATGATATCCTTTGTTGGGAAAGGACCACCTACCTCTACTTCGGTGTTTTTGGATGCTCCTTCTGCCCCATTAGCCGAAGAAAGTACTAATCATTTTTTTCTCGGTGGCCCTACAAATGGCGATAATTTCCTTGAGGAATCACATTTCCCTAAGACCAAGTTGATTGTGGCCTTATCACCCACACTACTCCCTATTTGCAATTTTTATGTGCCCTCTCTTGTAGATCGCTCAAATGTGACTTTACACAAAAATCCTAGACCTTTCCTCCTTAAGAAACCTTTGTTGGTTGTAGAGCGTGATTATTTTCCTGATTCATAGGTCTTTGTTTTTAGCCATGTTTATACCCCATGAAGGATTTACACCCTATAATAATGTACACTCATCCACGCAGGGGAGTGCAAGGGGGGTTACCCCCCTTGCGGGGTCCGGGGGGGATATCCCCCCGGCTGGGGGGTACGGGGGCAAGCAAACCCCTGGTGAGGGTTCGGGGGAAAATGTTCCCCAATGGGGGTTCGAGGGTGAAGCTCCCGAAGGAAAAATGACCTTGTAAATTTATATTGTAATTTCATTGTAAATCTGGACAGTTCATTATAAGGTTGCAGATATGATGGTAGAAGTTATGTTAGGGTTTTTTTCCCTAGAAGACAACCCTATTTTATGAGGGAAATGTATTGCGGTTATGCATCATTGTGAATATTGTATTCTTAGAGAGGATACTGTGAGAGAAAGAAGAGGAAGTTACAACGAGTGTGTTGTAGGTTGTATCCCTTCATTTTTTGGATAATAATAAAGGAAGGACCTGACAATTTCTCTAGTGGATGTAGCCCACACTGTGTGAACCATGTATATCTGTGTCTCTATTGTATTGTGTATTTTATGTGTTTTATTTCCACATTTGTTTTATTTTATTGCTCTGCGATCCTATTTTTCTAACAACTGGTATCAGAGCAAAAGGTAATTCGTAGGAAAAGAGGGTTCTTGGTTCAAGTGGGAGAAATGGCGGAAGATGGAAAGTTTAGGGTTCAGAAATTGAATGGCCAAAACTGCCAGTTATGGAAGATGCATATGGAATATTATTTATATCAGAAGGATCTATTCCTACCATTGGGCGGAATAACAAAGAAGTTGATGGCTATGAAGGACAAAGAATGGGATATTCTTGATAGAAAGACTCTAGTAATGATACGGATAAGCCTAGCGACGTTAGTGGCTTTCAATATTTCGAAAGAAAATACAATGAAGGATTTGATGGGCGCGTTGGCTAAACTGTATGAAAAACCCTCGGTGTCCAATAAGGTATTTCTAATGAGGAGATTATTTAATATGAAGATGTCAGAAGGTGGGTCTATTGCAGATCATTTAAATGAATTTGATATGGTTACTAATCAACTAAGTTCTATAAAAGTGGACTTTGATGATGAGGTCGGGGCTCTTCTAATCTTGTGCTCATTGCCAGAAAGATGGACCGACTTGGTCATGGTTGTAAGTAACTTTGTCTCTAGTTCAAATACTTTAAAATTTGATGATGTTGTTGGTGTTATCCTTAGTGAGGAAATGCGACGGAAACACATAGGTGAGACATCAGGTAATGCATTGAACATAGAGAATAGGGGAAGACAAAAGGATAGAGGAAAGGGATCAGGGAACCACGTGAATTATAGGAAGGGTAGATCCAAATCCATACTTGGAAAGATAGAGTGTTGGAATTGTGGGAAGAAAGGACATCTGAAGAAATACTGTAGAGCTCCAAAGAAACAAAGAGATGGACAACATGAGAAAAATCAGGAATCAATTGTAGTAGGTGATGTGTTACAAGATGCATTGATTCTTTCTATAGATAATATTTCTCAGTCTTGGGTGGTAGATTCAGGGGCTTCATTTCATGCCACACCCCATACGAAACATTTTCTATATTATGTTCAAGGTGATTTTGTACAGGTTCATTTGGGTGATGATGCACCATGCAAAATTGTTGGAATGGAAAAGGTAAAAATAAAGCAAAGCAATGGAAAACAATGGTTGTTGAAAGAGGTAATACATATTCCAGATCTAAGGAAAAGTATAATTTCAATAGGGCAGTTGGAAAGTGAAGTTTGTATATCCATATTTACAGATAAGGTGTGGAAGGTCACTAAAGGATCATTGGTGATAGCAAAAGGAGAGAAGGTAGGTACATTGTATTTATGTATTGGTAATACTGACTCTTCTATATATTTATCTTCTACATGAGTGGATACGTCATTGTGCCATCATAGGCTTGGACACATGAGTGAGAAGGGGATGCAAATACTTCACAATATAAAAAAATTTCTAGATCTTAAACAAATTGATTTGGACTTATGTGAGCATTGCATTTATGGAAAACAGAAGAGAGTCAAATTTCTCAGAGCCGGAAAAGAAAAGAAGAGTGAACAGTTAGAGCTTGTGCATACAGAATGTATGTGGACTAGCTTAGGTATCATCTCTTATTGGATCTTGTTATTATGTTAATTTTATTGATAATGCAACTAGAAAAACTTGGGTTTATTTCATTCGAAAAAAATCTAATGTTTTTGATACTTTTAAGAAATGGAAATCTTTGGTTGAGAATGATACAGAAGGTTGAAGTGTCTCAGATTAGATAATGGAGGTGAATATTGAAGCAAGGAGTTTTATGATAACTGTTCATACCATGGGATTCGTAGAGAGAAGATAGTTCCAAGAACACCACAATAAAATGTTGTGTCAGAAAGGATGAACAAGACAATCATGGAGTGTGCAAGGAGTATGAGATTGCATGTTGGTTTCCCCTTACAGTTCTAGGAAGATGTTGTAGATACTGTTGTTTACTTAATAAACAAAGGACTTTCAATCTATTTGGATGGTACAATTCCAGAGGAGGCATGGATAGGTAAAAAGGTAAACTATTTTTTTTAAGACTTTCGGATGTGAAGCATTTGTCCATATTGATAAAGAAAATAGAACAAAACTTGAGGAAAAATCCAATTAGTGTACCTTTATTGGATATGGTGTTAATGATTTTGGTTATCTCTTATGGGATTATGAAAATAAAAAAACCATTAGGAGTAGAGATGCCATATTCAATGAGAAGGTCATGTACAAAGATCAGTTGCAGGGAAAGAAATAGGAAAAAGAAAAACCATAATACAATGTGCTTGATGAGATCACTGAAAAAGAAATTCCAAAGGAACCAAAAAATCAAAATGTACAACAATAAGAGCAATAGGTACCTCAAACTCCTGCACGTGTTATTAGAATATCTACCAGGTTAAGTAGATCCCCTGAACGATACTCTCCTTCATTGTATTATTTATTGTTGACTGATTCTGGTGAACTAGAATTTTATGAAGAGGCAATAGAGGTAGACACCAAAAAGAAGTGGGAGCAAGGCATGAAAGAGGAAATGGATTCCTTGGTAAATAACCAGACTTAGGACTTGGTTCAGTTGCCTGCAGGAAAAAGATCATTGCAGAATAAATAGGCTTACAAGTTGAAGGAAGAATATGGAGGAAAATGGCGGTACAAGGCTAGACTTGTTGTAAAGGGCTTTGCACAAAAGAAAGGTATAGATTTTGATGAAATATTTTCTCCTTCTTTCAAAATGACTTCAATTAGGAATATTTTAAGTCTTGTGGCAGTAGAAGATTTGCATATTGAATAGTTAGATGTAAAAACATCTTTTCTCCATGGGGATTTGGAGGAAGAGATTTATATGCAACAATTGTAGGGGTATGAGGTCAAAGGGAAGGATAATTTGGTATGCAGGTTGAAGAAGAGCTTGTATGGCCTAAAACAAGATCCAAGGCAGTGGTATTTGAAGTTTGACAGTTTTATGACAGAACAAGGTTATAGTAGATGTCATTCTGATCAATGTGTTTATTTTAAAAAGATAGAAAATGGAAGCTATATTATCTTGATATTGTATGTAGATGGCATGCTTGTTGCAAGGTCTAATATGTAGGATATAAATGTGCTCAAGAAGAAATTAGATAATTCATTTGCGATGAAGTATTTGGTCACTGCAAAGAAAATCCTTGGTATGAGAATAACAAGAGATAGGAAAAATTGCAAATTGACATTGTCTCAGGGTGAGTACATAGAGAAGGTGTTGGAGTGGTTTAGAATGCAGAATGCAAAACCAGTCAGTACATCTCCATGGAAATGTGTCCCAAGACATAGAAGGAGATAGAATACATGTCCATGGTCCCTTATTCATCAGCAGTTGGAAACTTGATGTATGTGATGGTTTGCATAAGACCAGATATTGCACATGCAGTGGGAGTTGTGAGAAGGTATATGAAAAATCTAGGTAAATAACATTGGGAGGCAATAAAGTGGATTATCAATTATTTGAGAGGTACTGCTACTCATGCATTATGTTTTGGAGGTTCAAACACTTATCTACAGGGATATGTTGATTCAGATATGGCAGGTGATAAAGATAGCAGGAGGAGCACCAAAGGGTATGTTTTTACTATAGGTGGAACAATAGTAAGTTGAATTTCGAAACTGAAAAAGGTTGTTGCACTTTCAACAAAAGAAGCAGAGTATGTTGTTGCTACAGAGGCTAGTAAAGAAATGATTTGGTTACAGAGGTTTATGGAGGAATTGGGAAAGAAACAGGAGAATAACAGGTTGTACTATGACAGTGAGAGTTCCATTCATCTTGCAAAGAACTCAGCCTTCCATTCGAAGACTAAGAATATACAGTTGAGGTACCATTTCATACGATCTGTCTTGGAAGATGGACATTTAAAGTTGGAAAAGACACACACTAGCCAGAATCCTACAAACATGTTAACAAAGGGAGTAACCAGGGAGAAACTCAGTTCTTGCTCAGTTTCAATTGGTCTTCAAGCATGAATATGAAGATGAGAAATTTTCTAGGTCCAAGAAGGTTCATAGTCCAGTAGATATAACAACGGTGGAGTGTTTGAGATCAGTCTCCAAGTGGGAGATTATTGATTGTGGAGCCTGATTATCTTCCTAATTCAAAGGTGTTTGTTTTCAGTGTTTTTATACCCCATGAATACTTTACACCCCAGAATAATGTACACTCATCCACACGAGGGAGTGCAGGGGGGGGTGGGGGTTACCCCCATGCAGGGTCTAAGAAGGATATCCCCCTGGCTGGGGGGTCCAGGGGAAAGCGAGCCCCCGACGGGGGTTCAGGGGACAACGTTCCCCGATGGGGGTTCGAGGGTGAAGCCCCCGAAGGAAAAATTGCCTTGTAAATGTATATTGTAATTTCATTGTAAATATGTACCGTTCATTATAAGGTTGCATATCTGACGGTAAAAGTTATGTTAGGGTTTTTTTCCCTAGAAGGAAACCCTCCTTTATGAGGGAAATGTATTGCCACTATGCATCATTGTGAATATTGTATTCTGAGAGAGGATACTGTGAGAGAAATAAGAAGAAGTTACACTGGGTGTATTGTAGGTTGTATCCCTTCATTTGTTGGATAATAATAAAGGAAGGACCTGGCAATTTCTCTGGTGGACGTAGCCCACACTGGGTGAACCACGTATATCTGTGTCTCTATTGTATTGTGTATCTTTTTTGTTTTATTTCCGCATTTGTTTTATTTTATTTCTCTGCTATCCTGTTTTTCTAACAACCTCCACGGGCAATTGATGGTGGTCTGACAAGATTTGAGACCTTAACCACTGTTACTATTGATCTAGACTCTTTGCCAAATCCCTCTCTTATTGTTTCCTCGATTCCTAACTCTGATAGTATTTCTTTCCCAACCCTTAGAGCATGCCAATCGACCCCCTTTGTTCCTTTATGATTATATTCTCCTTCAACCTTCATGGGTTTGGGGGACCCACTAAATTAGCTTCCCTCAAATTACTTCTAAAACAGGTAAAGCCCGACATTGTTTTTCTGCAAGAGACCTTGGTGGATGGTGAAAAGGAGAAACATTACTTTCTACAATGTTTTCCAACTTGGAATGTTGTTGCATTGGACCCAAATGGATGTTCGGGTGGTTTATTATCTGGATGGAACCTATATTATATTGAGTTATGTGCTTTTGGCACTACTGTAGGTATTTTTCTGGAAGGAATATTAAAACACTCAGCAGATCAGGTGAAACTCCCCAATTGTTATGCTCCTTATAAAGAAAGGGAATTTTTCTGGCAACACAATTTAGATTCTAGGTTACTGAGCGAAGAGGGAATTATAGTAGGTGGTGATCTTAATTTCACTCTCTCCACCAAGGAGGTGTGGGGGAATTTGTCTAGGAGTGATCCTTTTTTAGATTACTTTTTAAATCTACTCACTACTATAGGATTAGTAGATGTCCAACCAACCAAACTAGAACCAACATGGAGGAATGGTAGAGCTGGGTTAGATGGAATCTCAAAAAGGTTAGAACGGTTTCTTATCGATGAAAATCTTCTTGGAAATCGTAACAAAATTTGGTCCTGCATCATTAATTCCTCCATTTCTAATCATAATCTGTTTTTCTTACAATTTGAGAAGACATCTCATAAATTCTCCCCTCCTTTTAAATTCAACAATTCATGGATGTCAGATCCGGGTTTTACTTCTATTGTTAGAGACACTTGGCAAGATATGAGAATTTGGTTGGATATTTATTCAGTCCACCTAATGTGTTCCAAGTTGAAGAATCTAAAGAAAGTTGTAATTCACTGGTAGACAATCAAAAAGTTTCAAATACACACAGAGCTATATAACATTGAACAAAAAATGTCAAAAATATTTGAGAATTGTCCCTCATAGGTCTTCGTGCAAGAAGATTTTGATCTACTGAGGTCTCTCAAACAAAAGGAAAGATTTAATTCTTTCAACAAAAGAATCCAGTTGGAGGCTCAGGAGTCGAGCAATTTGAATTGCCAAGGGGGACAAAAACACTAGATGTTTTCATAAATATGCCTCCCAAAGAAGATGTCAAAATACTATATGGGATATAGTTGATGATGAGGGGAATCTCAAATCCTCGGAAAATGAGATTAAGGAGGTTGCTTATAATCATTTTAAATCTCAATATAGCGCAATTGATTCAGAAGACACTTGTAACCAAATCAATGTTCTCAAGGAAGTGCCCAGATTCATTAATGATGTTGAGAATGAAGAGATTGGTAAATCTGTCACTGTCGAGGAAGTAAAAGAAATAGTCTGTAAAATGCCAAAAGAAAAAATCCACGGACCTGATGGTTGGATGCATGAACTTTTACAGGCATTTTTCGACATTATGGGTGAGGATTTGCATAAAGTTGTTGAGGAATCTAGATGCATGGGACATATTCCTGGAGCATTTAATGCTACCTTTTTCTCTCTTATTGCAAAAGTAAGCAAGCCAAAAAAATGTAATGATTTTCGGCCTATTTCTCTTTGTAACTTTGTTTATAAAGTGATTTCTAAAATCATTGCTTCCTGGATAAAAGACAAATTGGCTTCAAGTATTTCCTTCGAATAATTTGGATTTCTTAAGGATAGATTGATATTTGATGTTGTGGGAATTGCTCAGGAATGGTTACACACTTCCAATACTAAAAAACTAAGCACAGTTATTTTGAAGTTGGACTTAAAGAAGGCATATGATAAAGTGAGTTGGAAATTTCTTCGGTTACTGCTTTTTCAGATTGATCTAAATTGGGAGGTTACACATTGGATCATGGCATGTATTACATAATATGTTAATATGGAAGTTATTGTAAATGGAGCTCCAACTGAGTTCTTCAATAGACATCGGGGTTTATGACAATGCTTTCCTCTTTCCCTTTTATTGTTTCTTTTGGTTTTCGAGTGTTTAAGAAAATTATTGAAGCAGGTTGTGGAAAGAGGGTCATTTCAGGGACTTAAAGTTGCTACTGGGAAATTCATCTCATATATTTTCTTTGTTGAAAATGTACTCATTCTAGGCGCTGGAAAATATGAGTACCGGATGGTTTTTAAAACTCTATTATCTAATTTATGTCAAGCATCTGGGATGGATGTAAATTTCTAGAAGTCGTTCTTCCTTGCACAAAATATTGATCAATATATTCTGGAGCAAAGATTGAAGGAAACCTTCAATATATAGTTTGTCTGCATTGATCAAGGTATGAAATACATAGGTTTTTACTTAAAACCAAACAACTACATGGTGGCCAATTGGAACTGGATGATACAAAATGTTGAAAAGAGGATTGGAAATTGGACTTTCTGCTGGCTCTCATTGGGAGGCAGGATTATTCTAGCTAAATATGTTCTACAGAGTCTTCCTGTTTATTGGCTTAGTCTTGTTAAGATTCCTTCATCCATTCTACACATAATCCAACTCCTTATTTCTAATTTCATTTGGAAAGGAGCAAAAAAATGTACAGGGTTCCACTTAACAAAATGGAAAAATATTGCTAGACCAAAAGAATTGGGTGGATGGAGCATTAAAAATATTTCTTGGTTTGCCCAGTCCTTGGCTGCTAAGTCTTGTTGGAGAGGATTATTTGGAAAAGGACTGTGGAATTTGATTCTAAATAAGAAATATTTAAAAGGTTTATATTTAATTTCTTGGTTGCACAGAGAGGAGCGCAAGTTCCCAGTAGCATCTATCATCCTGAAGAATTTCATGTTTTCCTTCCCCATCTTTAAAAGATGGTTGGCCTGGTCGATTGGTTGTGGTAATCGAGTTATACTTGGGTGTGATCCCTTTATCGGATGTAATTCTTCTTATAAACTTTCAGGTCCTTTAATCCAACATTTAAACAGATTAAATGATTTCTCCTTAGCACAGGCGGCCTTCCCAAACGATTCTGGAACAAATGATAGTTGGGATGAGGCCAATCATTTTGGACTAACAGGCAAGATGTTGACAGAGTGGAATGACTATCTTACAATGTTAAGGAGCAGTGGTATCTCACTAAATAACACAAGGGACATGATTGTATGGTCTTGGAACAGAGCGATGGGTGATGTAACTGCAAATTTAGCCTATCAATCCATTACTTTCTTAAATATTTTGGATGAAAATAGATGGTGGTATAAAGTTATCTAGAAAGTAAACATCCCAGATAAAACTGTATTTTTTATGTGTCTATGCTTGAAGGATTGTATACTTACTGGTGTGAATTTTAGGAAGAGAGGAGGTATTGGACCATTGATTTGTAGTCTTTGTCTTAGAGATGAAGAGACAACCACTCATCTCTTTGTGGATTGTAATACAAATCAAAACATTTGGAAAGATGTTTTGAATTACCTAAATATGTCGGAAGCTTGGATTTGTTCCTCTATAGATGAAAATTTGAAGCTCTAGTTTATTCAATACCCAAAAATGAGGAATATTCCATTTTTGGTGATTTGGGGCATTTGGAAATACAGAAATAAAATCTTATTTGAGAATTGGCACAGACAAGAGTCTAAGGAAGTCACTAAAATCTTCCCATCAATCAAAGAATACACTGGTATTTATGAATATGAAAATTTTGAATATATTCTTAGTTGGTTTTCTTTCATGATACTCCAATAGGTTTCTTTGATGGTGCAACTGTTGACGATTCTGTGGCATTGGAATTTTCTTGAAAATCACTACAGGCCACTATTTTAGAGCACACTTTGTTGGAGGCAATGAAAACAATATGAAAGAATAATTATTGGGTTTATGGGGTCTTTTACGTTTTACTTCTATATTATCCATTAAAAAGTTGATGGTAGCTGGAGACTCAAAGGTGACTATTGACTGGATTAATGCAAAATCCAATTTGAACCTGCTATATCTAAATTCCTGGAAGGACAAGATCGCGAGATTAAAAGACAAATTTGATTCAATCAAATTTAGGCATGTTGACAGGAAATTCAATTCAGAAGCAAACACTTTATCAAATAAGGCTTTGAAGCAACCTATTGGATGGCTCTTTTATGAAGAAACTGTAGAAGGAGATGTAGTCACATCAGATAAATACTACATATTTTAAATACAAAGCTTTATAGTTGGAAACTTTTTTGTTATGATTTTGTAATTATCATAATATGTATTATGTAGTCATTTCACCGTATGAAGGAATCACGGATAGAAATAGAATTGGTTACAGTGTTTTTTTTGTTATATGGTAAGATCATTGAACTTATGATCCATATGTATTTGAAATTTTCACATGATTCATAATAGAATAACAGTGGAATGCATGAAAAAATAAATCCACATATATCTTCTACAATAAAAAAAATTATACAATATATATAGACATGATTTTCTTACCTAATATTGTCACAACATTTATGATTGAAACGAACTGTGTCCGAAGTAAAATTTATAAAAAAATTATTGATAAAGTGTATGCTTTCCATTTTGAAACTATATCACAATTTTAATTCTTTTAGAAGAAAAATAATTTTTACAACGACTTAATTCATATGGAAAATGTTTTGGACAATGTTGGAAAGAAAAAACATTTATATTTAGATAATAGAAGTTGGTTTGAATGAAAGTATAAAATCGAAGAAAATTGAAAACGGCCATAAAAAATAAAGTGTAAAACCTAATAAAATCGTCATCAAAAAATGATTTTTATTTTGTGACTTATAAAAACGGTTTGATTTGTAGTAATGAAGGGATAAACAAGGGAAATAGCTGCAAAGCAACTAGTCTCTGCCTAGTTTGTATATTTATGTGCTTGCTACTGCGACATGTGTATTATGTTCTTAGTATGGACTATAGATATATTGATACGATGTGGAATCAATTATTTAATATTTATTTGCATTTAAATTGAGATCTCCAAGTTTTGAATAAAAAAAGCAAAATATATTCTAATCAAGAATTGTTTTCACATTATTTTTTTTTATATATATATATATATATATATATATAATTTTGAACTGAAATAACTATGAATTAACTATGGTTTCTGTAAATGACTTGTGAAATAATCTTTTTATATATA
>ML777379.1:1055365-1099158 GCA_009831015.1 Picea engelmannii | reverse complement strand
ACAGAAAAATAACTTTTAGATGAACAGGTTACAAAGAGAATAAATATTCAACTTAATTATGTAGTGGAATCCACTTTCCCGAGTTTTGAATAGAAAAAGAAAAGTATATTCTAATCAAAAATTGTTTTCGTATTATATATATATATATATATATATATATATATATATAACTGTAGATAATGCACTCATAACAGAGTAAATAACTTTTAGATGAACACGTTACAAAGAGAATAATTATTCAACTTAATTATGTAACATAAATTAATGAAGAATCCACTTTCCCACTTTTATTTTGATATTAATAAAATAACTAACACATTAATTAGTTGACAAATTTTGAGTATTATATATAACCGTGAGTAAAAAATAAATCATTTTGTTTAATTTTTTATTTATAAAATAAAAAATTAAATAAATAAACATATAAATTTTATTATTAATATATAAAATATTATTCAAATTTTGAAACACAATATCTTATCAATAAAATAGTAATATTTTATTTTACATTTTTACCATAACTTTGCATAACTTTGCAGTATTCATATTATTCATAATTGATTAAAACTTCACTTACAACCAACTCTTCTAATCTTTCAACGATCTCCTTCTCAAAATTAATGAATTATTAAAACTATGAATAGAAGAAGATTGTTGAAATATCGGAAAAGAATTAAGTATTAAATACACTTGAAAAAAGGAATAATGAATTATTGAAATTATGACAAGGAATAAAGGATAAGTATTGGAGGCTATTGTGTAAGCCGTCCACTCTATTTAATACTGAACTGATCGGCTAATTCGTTTTCTATGAAGGCTGTTCACACATTTCACAACGTTGAATTGTCGATTAGAGAATCCAGCGGCATACTCTCATACAACAACAATTAGATTCTTTAATTCTCACATATAAACAATTTTAACTACGGGAATTTATCTCATGTTTTTGGAAAACAAACACCATTTTGTTGAGAAAATAAACCAGTAAGTAAAAGAACTTGATTGTCTAGTGGTTATTTTTTTAAGTTCAGTTTTGTTGTGTTGTATTATTTTTTTAAATTAAGTAATTGGAATCATTTTACAAATTTTATTGATGATCAAAATTCATATAGAATTATAATTTTCAAATTTTTTTATTTATTTAAAAATAAAAATAAAAAAATTTTCATACTCAAGTAGATTGAAAATTTATTTTCTCAATTGTGAAAAATAAAGAATGTTGAAAAATTATTTTTTCAGTTATGAGAAATAAAGAATGGGATTCTATACAAATCTATACCCTAAGTTGTGACAAAGTAAAGACAAGATAACAATAAACATCACATTACCATCTAATTTGATATACGATGATATTTCAAAATTATCAAAACACCATGTAAAGTATTTATTGATTAGATGAGACAAATGGCCTTTTCACGCTCACATTGCATTTTCAATTTCGTCGATCAAAATTTGGGCAGTTAGCGTCTAGAGAAGAGTAACGGATTATTATTTTTACGTTGTTGTCAAATTCTAGATTCTTTTTAATAACATTGTGCCACTGGTAAAGCCATGCTATTTACTTTACATATGCATTAAAATATGAACGCTATGCATTAAAATATGAATGCTCCCAAGGAAGACAAGTGTTATCCATTGTTCTTAAAATGCTGAAACCTGGATACCGTGGCAGTGAGAAGCTATGTGCAATAAGGAGGGCCTCTCCACCAGTTGTCACTCCTACTTCACTTCACTTACTGTAAGGTCAAGACACGTCAGAAGCAAGTTGAGCCATCATTTGATGTAAGCGGGCAAGCGAAGGCTTGTGGAATCAATGAAGCATAGTACATGCTGACATATTATGTTCAAGCAAGTCCCTGGCCTGTACTTTCCATTGTTGAAGTAGGTTATTGGGCTCCAATTTATGTAGAAATAGGTTATACAAAATCATTTTCACTGGAATACTGTAGATCCATAGGACCAATTGGTTTAGCACTACCAAGGATTGTCGCCTTTGTAATACTGCTTGTCCATATTCTCCAGACATTACGCACAATCTACCTAGTGCTTGAGATAAGCTTTGCTTACTGCATGCTAAGCAATGGTATAGAGGCAGGGTTCTAATAAACCCACCAGGGTTGATTACGTTACATTAGAGCTGGCTGAAGGAACTAAAGACTTCGGGGAATTGTTGTTGGTTCATCAACTGGCCTTGTCAACAGCTTCAATTTACTCTGCAATGGTTGGGTCTATTACGTTTGATTTGGTGGAAATGAGAAAACCATGACACATGCCTTGTAATTGGAAACAAAGTCTACTATGGGATCTTTATATGGAATTGGATATTCGCCTGGATATCTACCTGCTTCATGGTTGGATCTGCATTTGGATCAATTGAAATAGGTGATGCATATCTTTTTTCTTTTGACTTTGATACATATCTCCACCATCAACGCATCTTCAAGTTCCCATTAAACCTAATAGATCGACTTTCCCCTCTGTGCTTGTTCAATGCCTTACCAAATTCTGAGTTCATGGTGCATAGTGGTTTCTAGTCTTGTACTCATTAAAACCACTGAAGCTTGCAGTGCCAAATTCGATTGCAAAATTTGAATATGAAAGTGAAAGTATGCAAAAACAGAAAGTGGAGTTTGTTGGTGACGACGAGATGAGAAACCTTGGTGAGACTGCCCATGCAGTTAACACTATATGTATACCCTTTAGTCTGTGGTTTGGTTAGCGGTTTGGGCGTAAAACAGACTGGTTGCCACCGGAGGGTGCAACAAGGCAATATATAGTTGCAAATTTGATTACAAATATATGTCCAACCTTCGCAGAGCACTTTAATTTGAGAAGAAAATTATAGGGATTTGGGCTTTGTGACGAAGAGTCTGAACAAATATAGAGATGAATGATTAACGGTAAAAAAATTTGACTCGGAGCACTGCAGAAGGTTCGGATAAATGTGTAGGTGCTATTGCTATGTTATACTCAGTAAGAGCATACTCTCAAAATAAAATTTTCTTTGTTCTTTCCTGTAACAAAAAGATCACACAGTAGTAGATATTCCAGCTATGAATTCTTGGTTTTATTAATTTTAGTAATAAGGAATGTAACGTCAAAATATCTAGTAAATAATTCTTGGTTTTATTAATTATAGTAATAAGGAATGTAATGCCAAAATATCTTGTAAATAATTGGTCTTTTGAAAGCACAATCTGAGATGCTTGAAGAATATCATATTATTTTTTTAGGGCTGTTGCAAACTTTCTCATGAGTTAGGATAAATTATGGGAATTTTATTTGAAATAAAGTAAAACAAAATTTAGTAAAACCCACCAAAAAGTACCTTAAGATGTTGCTAGGCACCATAAATTTTAAACAAAGTTATTTCAATTTAAACTGAACATAAATCTTTGCACAATTACTGTGAGAAACAACAATAAAGCAATTTACATAATTCATTGTAATAACAAGTATGAAGCTACCCTGTAATATGCATGTTCTTAAAGCAGCTCAAGAACTGCTTCTAAAATTCTAGTAATAATTTTCATCCAATAATTTGACACTATAAAGTGGCCTTAAATGCATTTAGTTTTAAGGTGTGAATGGAAATACTATAAGAAACCCCTTTAAATAAGCACATATTTTCTATGTTATAGCCTAAACCTAATCCCCATTCCATAATTAGATTTCTAAATCTTCCATTAAATTCAACTTCTAAATCCTCCATTAAATTCAAATAAGAAGCATTTTCACAATAGGAAGAAAAATATTCATAAAATTTATAAATGCATATCATTAGAACTCACCTTAAGGTTTATGATATTTTTCATAAATGAAGAGTCTTTGTATTCGTGTCAAGGTGAAGGGGCATCCATCCGTTAGGAGGGAGGCATTTTAAAGAAAATAAACAAAGATGTTATATGAGAAGGCGTTGGCCTGCTAAAGTAGAGGAAATATTATTTAAACATTTTGCATGGCAGTGGGAAGCAGTGAGGCTGCAAGTGGCGAGGCGATGAGTAGGTGGCCAAGTGGTTAGCAGGTGGTGTAGCTACAATAAGGTCAGGTTTTCGGCTTTCAAAACTTAGACTTTAGAGCAAGGCATAGATTAATCAATAACAAAATTGATATTTTTAAATTATTTATTGGT
This sequence comes from Picea engelmannii, assembly GCA_009831015.1. Taxonomy (NCBI): domain Eukaryota; kingdom Viridiplantae; phylum Streptophyta; class Pinopsida; order Pinales; family Pinaceae; genus Picea; species Picea engelmannii. The sequence goes on along the minus strand of ML777379.1, from coordinate 1,095,026 downwards.
TTTGATAATCAATAAAAATAAAATCCATATACCATGGAAATATTGTCACGTCAAATTGCTATAAACCAATCAAAAATTAAAATTGAGAAATTTTATAAATATTAAAATGAATTTGTTTTAAAAAATAATATGAAATTTGTTGTCAAATTGAAAAACAATACATAAAATCAAGTCGAGGCTTCAAAATGGACCAACTAATGCAACAAAATATACCATATAATAAGTGGTCAACTATACAGCCAAGCAAAAGCTATAGTCTCTAACCTCTAGCAAGGACTAATAAGGACTTAGCCTAATGTTATTGACGATTTCCATGATAAAATTGTTTTTATTTTAATTTTTTTTAGCTAAGTGTAAATAAATATTATTGCATCATATAAAAATCAATGCATTTTATAACTAAAGTGTAAATGAATATTATTATATCATAAAAAAGTAAATGTAAATAAATATTATTACATTATTATAAGAAAATAAATGCATTTTGTAATTTAAAAAAGTAAATGTAAATAAATATTATTACATTATTATAAGAAAATAAATGCATTTTGTAATTTATTAGTGAAGAGATTGTAAAGTCGTTATTTTTATTCATAATATGTATTAATTAATTACATTTAAGATATTTAATAATATTTAGTTGCATTATAATTAGTAAAATTTATTTATTTTTAATTTTTAAATGATGATGATGATGATGATTAACGTCCACTAAGATCAAATTGGTCTATCAGACCTTAAGAGGGTAAGTGATTACTTGTGATTCTTTAGAATTTTGTTTTTGTGCTCGAAAAACATTAAGAGAAGCTTTCCAAGATCACCATACTTTTGTTGAGTTAAAAGGTTAGAAAGGTTGATAGTGTGACAAATATTTTGAAAATGATATCTAATATGGGTATAGGCTAGACAATATAAGAGAAAGTGTTTTTCATCTTCAACCTTCTTAGTGTCACAAAAGTGACACACTCTTTCATCCCATGGTGTTTTAGGAATTGACCAACGCCCAATTTCACTATGGAGCTTGTGAGAATTTGTTCTTATCTTAGCAATGCTTATTTTTTTCTTTACACTTGGCAAATAGATAGATAATTTTGATCTTCTAGATTAGGGTTGATTACATCCTTATAATACCTTAATTTTAGTTTTTCCTCTAACTCTTTATCACAACACATTTTCTCCTTAAATTTTGATTTGACGTTTTTTTTTAATAGTATCTTTATTCGTCAAAATGGTGTCTTCCATGAATCGATTTTGAAGCAATTTTAGGAAACATCTTGTATTCCATGTTGTTTAAAATGTTCTTATGCATTAGTTATCTAGTCATATCCATGCTCTCAATGGGGGAGAGGCTTTCTTCTAAGAGGAGGATGGGATAGGGTGTATTTCCTTTAATTTTGAGATTATAGGCTATAAAATTCTTTTGTATTTTCTCTATCTTTCTCCAGGATTCACGAGAGATACTATAGCCCCAGACTTCACATCCATAAAGACTAATAGGTGTAAAAAGAGTCTCAAAGAAGAGTTTCTTCTTATACCAACTACAAAGATCAGTTGATTTACAATTGTTTTCAAGCCCATAATAAGCTTATCATCCCCCAATAATCCTTTTCTCAATGCTATAATTCCAATTGAGCTTGTGGTGAATATTAATTCCAAGATATTTGTATGAAGTCATTTCCTCCAAGTTTTTGTTGTCATATACAAAGGTATCATAAGGTATCTTATTGGATTTAAAAATGAAATGATGGTTCTAAGGATTTGAGGTGTGATGTCCATAAAATTTGCAAAAAAACAAATAGAACTAACCCTCACACTGATCAATTAGAAAAATGCAAATAAATATTGTTAAATGTCTGAAAATTAAGTTTCTTAGTTGATTAGTCATGCCTTGTTGTGAGAAATGTATGGACATAAAACTACTCTTACTACTTGTTGATGGATGCTAGTTTCTTGTCAAAGGCTAGTGGGTGACATATCTCCACAATGAATGCAGATTGTTCTACAAAGAATATTGAGTGTCGACCATCCCGCAAAGGATGTGTTGATCGTACCAAAAAGACTATGATCGTTACCATCACACAAAGGATGCGAGTGAAGAATATGAGTATTGAACATCACATAAAGAATGTGTATGTGTTAAATGTATCACAAATAATGTGAATATCAACCATCACACAAAGTATGTGTGTTCTCTTATGACACACATAGTAGGAACCCTTTTAGTCCTACTATTGAAGTGTCACGTGATTATTTTGTTAAGGAAACAACTGATGCTCCAAAGTGCCTGACTGTTTATACTAGAAATCAACAGCCTTTGTTTGTTTATGATGATCTCTAGGATTATATATTTTCAAGTTTTGGTTAGGGATTTGTACTGTATGATCAAAGAAATTTTGTTGCTTCTAATAGTCATGGGAAAGGGGCTTTGTTGTTGAAGGAACAAGGAGTTCACCTTTTTCTCAACAAAAGCGAATTCATGCAGTGGCAGTCATCTCATCCGGATCAACAGGTTTGTGATCTTGGTTTTGAAGAACCAGTAGCACTAATTGATGCAGGAGCATCGCCAACAACTAAGCGAGCGTGAAAGCAGAAGCCAGTCGGGAAAAGTGCAGCACACATTTTCCACGTTTTGAAATGTTTTTGAAAGATTAAGAAGTGGATATTAATGTAGTATCTAGAAGTGTACTTGCATTTATATCGGGATTTTGTAAACAGACTGTGAGCGATTTTCTCTCATCTTTCAATGTAAAAGGCATTTAAGCCCAATTAATGAAAGTAGGTAGATTTGAATTCATAGATTAGACAGTTTAGAAAGTAGGAGGGAAAACAGATATAGAAACCCTCACCCTTGTATCATTGTATCATTATCATGATCATTCAGAATTTCATTAGCATAGAGTTGTAGCAGAGAGTTGTAGAGAAAGACCCATGTACAGGAGCTTGAATTAATATAAGAAGCTTTGAATCAAATTTCATGGTGTTATGATGTTTTTTGTTTATACATAGTGAATGGTATGCTTATGGTTGTTTTATTCTCTCTGTTATGCATTTGTTATGAGGCTATGCTATGTATGTATGATTTCATGCTAAATGTTCGAAGTCTGAGAGAGAGAGAAAGAGGAGAAGAATGAGTTTCAATTGTTTCTCTTCCTGAGAATTCCTGCAAGGGGTGCAGTGGAATGTCCACAAGGTGTGCATTGATGATGATCTGAGTTTTATCTCAGAAATCTCAGGAGAGATACCATTGTTCTCATAAACCGCAGAAGTGCAGCTGAGGCACAGAGCTGTGCAAGGTGTGTGCAGGCTGGTTGAAAGCTTAGAACTTATCAACTAAGGTTGAAAGGTGGAAAGATTGTTGTTGCAGAAGGTGCACAGAGTCGAAGAATCAAATACTTTGAAGTATTTGAAAGATTGTGGCAAGGAGTGCGTGCAGGAGTCCTTTTGAGACTCGAGTTTGCAAGTAAAATCTCAGAAGGGTTAGCGCCTTTGAAGTGTTAAAAGGGAGATGGAGCAAAGTTGCTTTACAAAAGCCAAGCTCAAACAAGGAACACTGATTCATTTTGCAGAAGTCTTCAAGGAAGAAATGAGTGGTTGAAATTCTCTTTGGAGAACTCACGAAGTTGCAATGACCGTGGGATTCAGCGAAGCTGCAAGGAGGTTAAGTGTTGGATGAATCCACCCTTTGGGAGGTAAGACTCAACATGGACCATTGATCGTGGTAGTGGAGCCGTCAGGATCATTTCGGCAAATCGGAGTTTGTAAGTCTGGAGTGCGAGCCAAAACCTTTGGTTTCTCAAACTCCCAAAGCATGAACTAGATTATCGCGTGTGAAGACAAGGAGCAGAACTTTCAGAAATTTGGAAGTTTGGATTTCAATATTTTGGAGGTCTTGTTGACAAGGAGTCAGGACATAGTGGAGTGAAAATCCTGAAGTCGTGAGTCGTGACAGGACATTGACTTGAATTTCAGGATTTCGGCACTTTGTGTGTTGGGAAGCAGAGGAGGCAGTATTTTGGGATCGAGAGTTTCGAACTCCCGGTACCCGGAAGCCCAAAAGAATGTGGGTCGTTGGATTGAACGGAGGCTTATTAGCCATTGACCCTGTGGAAGGTGCCATTTCAAAATTTGGGGTTTAGAAGTGGTAGAGGGACGACAATCAAAGGCTTGTTCAAGTCCCGAAAGCCAGGAAGCTATATTGGACAGGTGGTGTGTTTTCGTTCAAAAGACGGAGTCAATCTCCATTGACCATTTAGAGGTTCGGGGGTTGGAGAGTCGAGAAACCTCACATCAGGATTCATGAAATCGCGAAGTCTGAAACCTCAAAAAGGTGAAAAGTCCTGGTGGGGAGCCATCCTTTGCTGGACGCATCGGGGTTCGGTATTTCGGCACTTTCGAAGACAAGGGGTTGGGGTTCTTTGTTCCATAATTTCTCAAGTCATGAAACATGATACAGTTGTGGAGGAGGACGTGGCCAAAGATTTCGACATTTCAGCATTTCAGGTTTCGGCCGATTGAAAAGCCGAAAAACTCGACAACAGGAATCGCGATATCGCGAAACCCGAAATCCCGATTTGGCGAAGGGTGCGAATTTATTTTGGTCAGGAGACTTGGTGATGCCTTGTGTTTTATCACACGGTTGCACTCGTAAGGACCTGTGGAAACACCATTGTGTGTGTGGGATTCCCAGTGAGGGAACCGAAGAGTCGATTAGACTCAAGAGGGATATTCAGAACGATCCTGCACGAATCTCGGCCCGAGGGTTTGGGGGTCTGCACCACTAATGTTCGAGTCTTATTTTTTAAATTCTTTGAAGATTTCAAATTTCATCATATCATTGGCATTTCAAGGTGAGTATGGTTTTCCAAATAATTTATGGTTGTTGTTATATCTCTATTGTTATCAGTTAATCATTGGTATGCATGTGATTCTATCAGTTGTGAAGCTACTTTCATGGCTGTTATGGAAATTTTCTTTTACTTGAGAAAATTGGAGAGTTGGTTAGAGTAGAGTAGGGTATATGGTGAATGATCTCTCTTTCCGAGCATTTGGTTTGCTTCAGTTTGTACATTATGGGTAAACTACAATATGCAACAATATATTTTTTTTTTAGTAGTGTGTTTTCATAATTTGAATAAGTTGAAGAGGTTTGGAAGGTGGCGAATAACTCCATAGCCCAATGAGTAAGGAAGAAGTATACAAGTTCTTGTAGTTCCATAGGGAGAACTCCATCCCCCATGGAGCCATTATTATCACCTATTTTGTTCTACTAAGTCTCATCTCTCATCTCTTAGTTTCTACATTTCAAAATTTATGTATAAGCTATAAATCTTAATCATTAGTTTGATTAAAGGTTCAAAATATTATTAGGGGGTCAAATTAGTATTATGTTGAGAGAAATTAGGGATATTTAGCCTTGTAAAAAGGGGATAGAGGAAATTATACACATGTTTGTATGATTGTTTGATGGCATCAATAGCTTTAAATATTTTCATTTGAGTTATATGTCATATCATGATTTATGCTTCATGATTACCCAAGTTAGTAAGTTGTTGATACAAGTCAAATACATCTAAGAATATAAAAGGACAAATCTTTTTGAGTGCTACAGGAACTTCCACATGTCCCTAATTGTGATCATTTTGAGCACCATTGGGAGACTTAGAAGTCATGGATTCTCCTACAAGGTTGAATGAAGATTCAAAATAGTTAGAAATTACCCAATAGACAGTCACAACATGCGAAGGTGGGGTATTTTCACCTGTATGTTTCTGTTGTCCAAGATGTCACATGGATGAGGTTTTTTCAAATCGGTTCCTTTAAAATTTGGCGTACTACTGTAGCTGGTCAATTTTATTTTTCATCCATAGAGCCAAGAAGTCCCCTATCTTTCTCATTGCACAATAGACATATCCTTTTTTTGTAGAAAAGATTCTATCTTTCCAGTTGTGATAGTTAAGAAGGGAGGTCTGACAATAAATAAAAAGACTCCTACAGGAAAAGACATAGTTGCTATAAGAAAATAGGGTAAAAAGAATAAGAAAGGCCTAAAATCTACGATCAAATCTCAAGGAGATAATCCCACGAGAATGAAAACTCGTTCTCAATCCTAGCAGACTAGAAGGAATAATTTGGATTTGCTGGTAGAAGCAGTTACATAAGTTTTTAAAGGAGATCTTTCAGCTTAAGAATTCCACCTCCAATGCAAATCCTAAACTATGAGTGAAAATGATGGATAATGAAAGAAACATTTTTTGTTTCTTCGATCTAAGGTTTCATTCCTCTTTTTTTTATGATCGGTTGTAACCTAGGCAAGAAAAGGAGTTGAAAATGTGAAAAACTATTTTTTTGTATGTCGCTACAAGAAGTTCCCGCAGCTCTCCACACATAAAACAGGGGATTTTCTGGAAATGATTGTTTTTGAAGTCAATTTCAAACTTAGACTCTGAACATATGGAGAGGTATTTTGAAAAACTAAAAGAATTTTTTCTCAAGAACGAACTAATCTAAAAAAACCTCCCTCATTTTTTACACAGGTGTCATGGTTTGGGAGATACAAGCAGATCTTTATAACTCATTTTTCAGATTTGAAAATACAAGAATTTTCTTGTTTTAGTCATCTTCTTTGGGAAAATATTACGAGGCGATGGGAATCTATTTTGAAAATCTAAAATATGTCTTTTTCAAGAACCATCTCATATACAAAAACCTCCCTTAGTTTTTACACATGTGTCATGGTTTGGGAGATACAAGTAGATATTTACATCTCATTTTTTAGAAATTCGCCATATGCTACGAAATGGGACAATTATCCTTAGTTTTATTCCACATGTGCCAAGATGAGGTGTCAAGTCAGGTAGGCACATGGATGTTAAAGTAGGATATGTTTTCTAAAGATCCTCAAAGATTTGATTTGATTTGAATTTATTTAATGCTATAAATGCCAAACCCTAGATTCTAGGTATGGGATTGATTTTCCAGATTTTTTGTATTCTTGTTGATATGACTAAGTAAAAATTTGACCCTAGGAGGTGTCATCTATGTCTATTTTGAGTAGATAATATCCAAGCTTTGAGGATGTAGTTTCTATCTCATATATCTATAAATCTCATGGAAAATCATATGTAAGGGGAGAGAGGATTCAGTCCGAGGGACTGAGGGAGAGTTGGGGATGGAAACTTGATATATTATTTTAAAAATATTTTTGTTCACCAGACCTCCATGTAAAGATATCAACTGCAAACAAAGCCAATGGTTAGTTTTTTCTCTAATTCTGTGTAAAACATATTTTCTTATTCCTTTTCTCGAATAGGCTATGTTGCTATCGATTATACGTACACATTTTCTGTGTTGAGAAGGTTGTTGTGTAGGGTATGCTATAACTTTTTCCACAAAGCTATTTGAGTCTTTAATTCATGTTTATAAAGGTTTTATGAATGTTGAATTATTCCTCTGTTGTTAGACATATTGAAGAATAGGATGCTTTTTTATTATCTTACAATTTTGTTTCTCATATTTCTTCATCACGCCCTACTATCTCATTTTTTTGATCTAGGTTTTATTAATTTGATCTACTACACATAGAAAGATGGCACAAAGAGCCTAATCACAAGCCTCTATCTTTGATCCTACCACTCTCAAACATTTTAAAATCTATATCCTTATTGAACATTTTGAAACAAGGCGTGTTAGGCTTGTTCCTAAAGCAGTCTAGGGACAACTTCTAGCGCTAACAGGAGGAAAACAAAGTGTAAGTTTTAACTTACTATTATTCTGCCAAAATTTCTCTAGAATATGTATGATATTATTGAACACTCTTGTATTCTACACCTCTACTTCCTTTCAACACTCTAAAATGTTCACTACCCATATCGAGATGCATAGATATTTGGACATATGTTAAATCTCATCCTTAAGCATGACAATGGCTTCATATAGACATTTGGACACATGTTAAATATCATCCTTTGACATGGAAATGAATTCAATAGTTGTTATTATTACTCTATGACATGACTTCAGTGGTTTCTATTGTTACTCTACATTTGTACTTCTATAAAAATTGCAACACATATTTGCAAAAGAAACAAAGAATATATCAAGTCAAGAGTACTAATCGCTTCACCATTTGAAATGCCTTAGTTTTACTGACCTTTTCCAATTCATGTGGGTCACTTCCCTATGCTGAGAAATCAATGGAGAAATTCCCCTCCCCATCGATCTAAGACACTAGTTTTGTTAGGGACCTTACCCCTCACATAGGTAGAATAATATATTCTGATGTAATAAAGGTCAATATTAATAAGCCCTAGCAATAAGGAAGAATAAGTCGAATGTAAGAAGACCTAATAGAAGCTTCTTCTTCTAGAAGGATCTTCCTCTAGATGGCTCTTTTGATAGACATATTTAGTATAAATAGGAGTTGAGGGTATGAGAACTGTTGTCTTGGACATTATTGTAATAGAGCTCCGCTCAACTAGAGGTTTCCCCCTCGAAGAGGCAAGTGAACATTGCTCTCAGTAATCGAAGTGCTCATTCTGGTGTTATTCTGATATCATTTTGGTGTTATTGTGGTGTTGTTCTGGTTATATTGTTGTTTATCTGCCATTTCTAGCATTTTATTTATGTTCTGCATACTTTTTATATCTAGAATATTACAAGTGGTATTAGAGCACTTTCCTCGGCAAAAGATTGTGGGTTAATTTTTTTTTTCAGGGTAGAGACGTATTCTGGTGTCTTTAAGCCACATAGATATGTCGTTACGCGCATAAACCCGTGGTTGAGGGAGTCATACACACAGGAAATGCAGGTGGTACTTAAGCGCACATCTATTGGCCACTCTTGTAACCCCTGTTGGTACCCCTTCGAGTGGTAGGGCATCATACAACACATGTGTATGGATCAACCTAGATTTCCTATAGCCCTCTTTAGATAAATCGATCGGCTACCTAACTGCTATAGTTCCACCAATAACAACACTCGATAAGATACTCTCTATTACCTAGGTAGTCGGGTAGTACGGCTAAGGGAACGATCTAGCATCCTTAGTTGGTGCCCTGAGATATTGGGCCGAGTACTACTGTTGGACCCCACACGTATATCAGAGAGTTATAGAACAGGGAAAACCCTTGTCTGTAGAACGCTTGAATACCTAACCCTTGGGGACCGAAACAAAAAATAAAAAAGACAAGATCTATTGTCGTGCAACTGTGTTCGAGTTGCCAAATCACTACACATTTCTTTCTGGTTAAGCATTTGGGAATTTCATCACTGTAGTATTCTTCAGACCGGAGTATAACTGTGCAGGTGTAAAAAAAAAAAAAGTCTGGAAATTTTTGCACCATTATTTGAGGCTTGTTCCATTGGATTTATCTCTTCGCCCTTATCACATTCATACCTATAATTTTTCAGAAATTTTTTTGACCCCACCTGCCCCTTTCTGGTTCCCTCGTCATCATTGCCATACCCGTAGCCAAGACTTGGAAGCTCGCTTCAATACCTTTCAATCTAATTTCATAGAGACCCAACAAGAAGTGAGACAACTCAGTGCCAATATTTCCACCATCAATACAAACATGTAGTCCTACATCATCGCCTCAATCGTGAAACTCAAGCAAGACATGACTACCCAGCTTGAATCTTTCATTTCGATGATCTGCACCAAGTTGCATATCCCTGCAGATCCCCCTTTATCCAACCCACATTTGCATATCAAAGCTGAAAATTCCTCTCATTCCCATAACTTTCAGCCCCATCACTTTCAGCGTGACCTACGCCTTCCGCGGGTGGATGTGACCAAATTTGATGGATTGTATCCCACTGGGTGGGTACCTCAAATGGAACATTATTTCTCTTTATACAACATTACATATGACTTGGCCAAACTCCGGTATGGTCTTCTCCATCTAGATCAAGAACGTTGGCAATGGTGGCAATGGAGAAAAACTTCTCAAGGGTATGTTGCTTGGACACACTTTGTGGTAGATATTTATGAACGCTTTGACACTGACACCAACCATTTAGGTTGTTTAACAAATTTGAAACAATCGGTCACAGTGGAAGAATTTATAGCTTCTTTTGAGCGACTAGTTTTTCGTACAGAGGGCATGTCTGATGCTTTTTTCCGAGAATTTTTTATCAGTGGCCTCAAGGATGAGATTCGTGCCCATGTCCTCATGGGTCGGACTCAGAGTTGGGTGGAGGCTACTAAATGAGCTAAGGAAGCACAACAATTTTTCTCTTCTCAAAACCAGAAACCCTCCTTTATTCCTCGCACTAAACTAGTAAATCCCACTCCTTCTACTCCACTAAAGATCCAAAAATTGACCAGGGCCGAAATGGTTGAACAACAACTCAAAGGCCTTTTTTATAATTGTGATGACAAATATTTTCTGGGACACAAGTGTAAGGAACAAAAGTTTTTTATGGCCATCTCGAAGGATGTTTCGAAAGAGGATGTTGAAGCCCCCCTTGTGTTTGAGTCACCTGAACCCACTGACATTTCTCCTCCCTCAGACCCTCCCGAAGTAGAACCCATCATTTACCTAAATGATCTCACTGGCTTCTCTACTCCCCAAACCCTCAAACTAATTGGCTACATCAAGAATAGGAAGGTCATTATTCTTGTTGATAGTGGAAGCATCCATAATTTTATTCATCTTTGCATTACCCAAGAAACTAATTGATATATTCATGCAGTCAATAATTTCCAAATCATGATTGCCAATGGTGGGTCCATGAAATGTGGAGGGCGTTGTGAAAATGTGTGTCTCCAAATTGGTGACTACCACCTGAAACTCATGTGTTTTCTATCGACATGGAAAGTTGTGACATTGTGTTGGGTGCAGACTGGCTAAATACATTAGGTCCCATTCTCATGGATTTTAAGGAATTAACCATGCAATTCAACCAGCAAGGCTAGCAATATAAGCTCCAAGGCATCACCATCAGTTCTCTTGAGATTATTAGTTCCCATCACATGGAAACAATGCTCAAAAAAGGTCATTCATGCGTTATTGGCCAACTCCATGCCATACAAGCAATTGAGACACCCTCTATGTCGCAGGACCTCCAATCCATCCTCTATAAACATCAAGTAGTTTTTTCCACTCCCCAGGGACTCCCTCCTTCCCGTGCTATTCATGGTCATTCCATTCCCCTTGTCCCAGGAAGCCTTCCTCCCAATATCCATCCCTATCGTCACCCCTTTTCCCAAAAAAATGAAATTGAGAAAATGGTTCAAGAACTGCTTAACGCAGGTGTTATCCTCCCTAGTACGAGCCCCTACTCTTCTCCTATGGTAATTATCATGAATAAAGAAGGTTCTTGGTGCATGTGACATGATTTATGTGCCCTCAACAAATCACTATTAAAGACAAATTTCCCATTCCTATCATGATGACCTATTGGATGAATTGAGTGGCGCCCAGTTCTTTACTAAACTTGATCTTTGTTCTGGTTACCACCAGATCCATATGAAAGAGGGAGAAATTCCTAAGTCTGCCTTTAGAAATCATTAGGGCCACCGTGAGTTTTTGGTCATGACCTTTGGTTTGTGTAATGCTCCCTCCACTTTCCAAAGCCTCATGAATCATGTCTTCCATCCTTTTCTCCGTCATTTTGTCTTATTTTTCTTTGATGATATCCTCATCTATAGAAAAACATGGAAAGACCATCTTTCTCATGTGGATCGAGTTCTCCAACTACTCTCTCAGCACCAACTTTTCCTGAAACAATCTAAATGTGCTTTTGGCACCTCAGAAGTTGAATACTTGGGCCATCTTGTTGGCAAGCATGACGTTAGAGTGGATCCTAAAAAGATTGAATCTATGCAAGACTGGACTCACCCAAAGACTCTCAAAAGCTTGCATGTATTTTTGGGCTTAACTGGTTATTATCACAAGTTTGTTAAGAACTATGGAAATATTGTGGCCCCTCTCACTACACTCCTTAAAAAGAATTCTTTCACCTGGACTCCAGCAGCTGCTCAGTATTTTCAAACCTTGAAGATGGCCATGTGCACTACTCCAGTTCTGACACTTCCTGATTTCACAAAGCCCTTTCTCCTGGAATGTGATGCTTTAGGAAAAGGAATTGGTGTTGTCCTTATGCAAGAGGGTCGACCTTTGGCCTTTACCAACAAACAACTGTATGAAATTTTTTTGGGCAAATCAATCTATGAAAAGGAAATGTTGGCTATTCTTCATGTCGTTGATCTTTGGCGCCCTTATCTATTGGGGCAACACTTCCATTTGATGACCGATCATTAAAGCCTCAAGTATTTTCTGTAACAATGCATTTCTTCCCTAGAGAAACAAAAATGGGTGACTAAGCTCTTTGGATATGATTATGAGATCATTTACAAGAAATGAAAAGACAATGTGGTTGCAGATGCACTTTCCCGAAAATATGAAGATGAAGGGGCCCTTTTTTCTCTCTCCTTCATTGTACCAGATTGGCTCCAAGTCATTTTCTAGGAATGGCTACATGATCCCAAAAGTTCACATATGATACAACAATTGCAGTCCAATTCTACATACTCCCTAGGGTACTCTTGGATCCATGATGAGCTTCGATACAAGGGCCATTTGTATTTAAGTAAATAGTCAAAACTTAAATCCACGGTACTTTTTGAGCTTCATGCTACACCCACATCTGGGCACTCAGGGTTTACCATAACCTATGATAGGGTCAAATGTTCTTTCTTCTGGGAGGGTATGAAATAGGACGTTCATAATTTTGTGGTTGAATGTGATCTGTGTCAACGCCACAAGGGAGAAATAGTCAAATCTCCTGGCACACTACAACCGCTTCTGATTCCACCTGCTATTTGGTGGGATATCTCTATGGATTTTATTGTAGGCTTACATAAATCAGACAATAAATCAGTCATCATGGTGGTCATTGATCTCCTTTCCAAGTATGCTCATTTCTGTGCTCTTCAACACCGATTTACAACATCCTATGTGGCCCAACTTTTCATGGATCAGGTCTTCAAGCTTCATGGCATGCCACATTCTATTCTTTCTGATCGTGACCCAACTTTCACCATCAATTTTTGGCAAGAAATTTTCAAGCTACAAGGAACCCAATTGCATATCATCATAGCTTATCATCCCTAGACTGATGGTCAGACTGAAGTTGTCAACAAGTATTTGGAAACATATTTGAGGTGTTTTGCATCAAAAAAGCAAAATCAGTGGGCTCAATGGTTTCCACTAGTTGAATGGTGGTACAACACTTCAAACCATATAGCTACCCGCATGACTCCTTTTGAAGTAGTATATGGAAAAAACCCACCTTCAGTTCTCTCATATTTACCGGGTGTCTCAAAGGTTCAGGCAATGGATCAAACGCTTATAGTTCGAGAGGATATTCTTTGTACCCTCAAAGAGAATTTGTTCATGGCCTAGAATCACAAGAAGCAACAAGAAGATCAAGGTCACTCTGAACTTCAATTTGTAGAAGGGGATCATGTGTTTCTTCGGCTGTAACCTTACAAGAAAAATTCCCTCAAGGCTGACCATTGTCAAAAATTGGCACCCAAATTTTATGGTCGTTATACCATTCTCAAGCATGTGGGACAGGTGTCCTATCAGTTAGCTTTGCCCAGACATTCTAAGCTACATCCTTTTTTTCATGTTTTATGCTTAAAGAAGGTGATTGCAACTAAGTGCCAAACTCAAACCAACCTTCCCAACATTTGGCTACAATCAGAAGCAGGTTTGGACCAGCATGAGCATTGCCTGCACTAGTGAACCATCAAGGAAGTGTTAGTCCAGTGGAAAGATACAACCCCAACAGATGCCACTTGGGAACCAACTACCATTTTGCAACAATTTTCACATATCAAGCCTTGAGGACAAGGTTGTTTTTAAGGGGGAGGACATGTTAGGGACCTAGCCCCTCACGTAGGTAGAATAATATATTTCGATGTAATAAAGGTCAATATTAATAAAGCATAGCATTAAGGAAGAATAAGCCAAATGTAAGAAGACCTAATAGAATCTTTCGCTTCTAGAAGGATCTTCCTCTAGATGGTTCTTTTGATAGACATACTTAGTATAAATAGGAGTCAAGGGTATGAGAACTGTTGTCTTGGATATTATTGTAATAGAGCTCTGCTCAACTGGAGGTTGCCCCCTCAAAGAGTTAAGTGAACATTTCTCTCAGTAATAGAAGTGCTCATTTTGGTGTTATTGTGTTGTTGTTCTGGTTATATTGTTGTTTATCTGCCATTTCTAGCATTTTATTTATGTTCTGCATACTTTTTATATCTGGAATATTACAAGTTTGAAATTTTTCCAGTGGGATGGAAATGAAGGATATAGACCTTTTTCACAAAAGGAATCATATAAACTTACCGAAATATATTGCACAAAGATCTCTTTGTTATGTGAATTTAGGGTACTATTGATGTAGCATTCTCTAGTTGATATAGAGGAAAGCATATCAAGAGAATGCTTCATTTGAGGCAACTTCCTTGACACCATCTCTGAAGGTACAAGTATTTCTTGGAATTTGACAAGATTAACTATTGTATTCAAGTTTTCTTGTATATGAGGCATTTTCCTCACAACTTCTAACATTCCATTTGTTATGTGTAGTTTTACAAGTATACGATTAGATAGAATGTATCATTAGAACAATTTATTTATATGAAATGTCTAGGTATTCTACCAAATGACTAGAAAAAAAACATTGGTCCATGTTGAATATGACATTGTTGCTCTCTTTAGGAGAATACAATCTAAGTCTATTCTTTAATTATATAATCCATGAAATTATAAGAAAAATAGTAACATTTATTCAAAATCTATGAAATCTATAGTCTGTTTTAAGAGTGTTGCGTCAATACCATGACAAAAATAAGGAGGAAATTAAAGAAGAGACTAAGAAAAAAATCCCATCAATGGGAGGATATGAGAAAATGGCTACAAAACTAGAATCTTCCAGAAGGAAATTGAAAAGAACCACCAATAGGTATTTTTCTAGAGCTATAATATCATCTAGGTGGCAAGCTAACACCATATCCTGCATGGTGTTCCCCCTATCCATACATTATATCTTCAATCCCTCTTCCCCCAGTAGCCCCACCATTGGGACCAACACCATGGGGTCCAAGCAAGCCCACATCTACATCAATCCTTGAACCATAAGATATGCCTAGTAGATCCCTCATAGGGGTTCCATATTCCTATGAAGGAAGGTTCATTGCACTTACCCTTCCAGGGAGATAACATGAAACTCTATAAATAGAACAACAAGAATAGAAATAAGGAGTGTGCTATTTATTATATTGCTAAATATTTCAAGAAAATGAAGAATATTGAAACTTGGAAGGAGTGTGTTATCTATTAAATTGATAGATGTTTCAAGAAAAAGAATATCAAATGTATGTTTCCTTTTATAAATATGTCACAAATAGCTTGAGAAGAAGATTAGATTCTTCAAGTGAAAAGACTAATACCTTAAAATACTATCAACCACAATCGTAAAAAACAAAGATAAGGATTTACCTTCCATCTACATCTAGAGTTGTAGTAGTATTTCCCTATCTCAATGCCCCAATAGATTGTATTTGTTGTGCTTGCATTACTTTAAATATGTACAATGACAATGAGAAGTTGAAATAGAAAATACATCTTGTAAATTAGACTACAATAAATCAACCGAGCAGCACAACAAATAAAAAACAAAACTTTCAAATTTCAAGAAAGATAACAATGTGCTAGATATCAAATGGATGCTACCAAATAATATAAAAATATTATTAATGAAAAGAATAAAATGTGCACCTATCTAGGATTCCTAAAACCCTTAGTATAATGCTTGGATGCATCACTCTAAATATCTCTACCAAGGTAATCTTGGTCAAGGGATTCCTCCTTCTATCTCTACCTACTACCGCTCACTCATCCCATTCTATATTTATGTATTTAGTGGTTGAGATAATCAGGTATGGAGTAAGTAGAGGGTATCCTTTAACCAAACTATCATGTCACTTAGGGCTTCTTTTAATAGAAGAACTTACAATTCAGAGAGGATTATAGTTATATCTTTACTTTATAACCTCAATGGCGTGGTCAGGAAAGGTTTTACTCACCCCATATCTAGTTCCAGTTGAACCCGCCAGTTGAAAAATAGTTATGAAACTATCATATTTCTCAGGGATATGTTGTAATTGAGTTTATTCATGAATATAACTCAATACTTTCATTTTTTCCCTAAACCTAGTTTATTTCCCACCTCAGATATTGAGAGCTCTCCTACCTTTGAACACCCATAAATCACTTCTAAATATAGGTTTTTACCCACAAACCCAGTTCCCTAAAACAAATTTGTCTCATCCTCCCTTCAATAAAACTCATAAATAGGGTTTGAAGATCAGTAAATTATAATAGTCAATCTAACCACCACTGTTGATATGGATGATTCAATTGAGAAAGTCGTATAAGAAGCAGAAATAGGAACAAAAAGAGAGCAATACACACTTGGAGCAATGACCATTCATAAATATGTGTACAAGGACATGTGTGTTTACTTTATGTTAACATCAAGGGATTATCACAAGTGGTTGGATATGAGTTCTTCCATCTTATCAAAAATTTAACTAGAGAACATACTTATATGATTCCCTTCCTCGCCTATCTTGACAAGCTTATGTGTCAGGGATATGCATGAACAATTTCTTATTGGTTTCACCCATAATGAGCACATTAAAGACTTTTGGTTTGGTGGAAATGTGAAGCTCACTCTTTTTAATGTAATATGCATAGTATTTTCCCATGTCAATTAGCTCCTCCAACCCTTTTTTACATATCCCATTTTGAACTAGAAATGTTCCTATTTTTTATCTGCAATGTTGGTAATTAAGATGAACCAAGAACCTAAAGAATGGTGCAATAATCAGTCATTGTATCTGTAGGGTTGTTTGGTTCCTCCAAGTCCAAACCACTCAATAGAGTTGTTTGGTTCCTCCAAGGCTGAATGAGTCAATTTTTAGTTTAAGAAGAATCATCTCAACTTGAACTAACCTAGGTTATACTTTCTACAAAGAGGAAATAATGTACATTATATAAAGGATTCGAATAATGTCATCTAAGCTAACCACCTGGATTCAAACAATGTCATATAAAGGATTTGATTTCTACCATATCTCTTCATATCTAATTAATATGTTATTAAACATATTTCACATGTGATATGTGATATGTAAGTAGATGTAATATTATTGTGTAATAATATGAGTGCGTTTAATGGTTAAGAATATGTGTTTCTTCCTTGTAGGTCAGAAGTTCAAATACAAAGAGGGTAGGGAATGTATACTTTCATAGAATTTAATAGTGAAATTGTTGTGCGGAGGGGGTCCCTTCTCCCACAAACAAAGGGGAAAGTTAATATGCTAACTATGCTCAACTATATGAGAATAACACTATAAAATTATCACTTTTTTATCTCCATACATTCAATCAGTATGTTATTAAACATATTGCATGTGCAATATGCACGTAGATGTAATACTATTGGTTAATGTATATGGTCATGTACAATCATGTAACGTACTTAATTATTTATTTTTTTACTTAATAATAGTAAAAAAAATGAGAATAACATTAGAACATTATCATTTTTTAAAATCAAAATTTAATTGTAAAAGGTTAAAATCCTTATTAATTAAGAAAAAATGTATATTTTTAGAGTGGGTTTACATATGCAATAAGAGTGCAGACTAACTAGCCCGTCAATACCAATACCTCACTGAAATACTTCCCTAGCTAATTCTTAACTTTCATGTGCTTCACTAATTATTCACATCCATGTGCTTCGTATATAGAATACAAATAAGTAGTCAACCAAAACACTATATCCCCCCTCTCACATTGAAAAAGTAGTTGTTTTTTGTTTCCTCTATAAACAACGCATCTTTACGACATAATAACTATGTTTTTTCTCAAATTATCTTGATTTAAGATAGGGACTTGTGGCTTTGTAACATCCCTTGTTACATTTAGTAACTGTAAAAATTGTGTATAAAGATAAGATATTTTTTGGTCATCAGAATTATTGGTCAGTTGTGACTAATACTCATGGATATGGGTCATAGATTAATGACTTACACTATGCAGTTAATCCAGAAAATTATATTTAATATGTTGCACTATGAAAGCCCCTCTATGCTTAAATAATAAGACTGAAGGGAGCTCTATCTGGATAGTTCATAAGGCACAATACTTGCTAAGGTTTTGCAAATGGGGCAGCAAGCTAAGTGGGCTTGATTGTGGGGACAAATCCGCAGTTAAGCGCGCTTGAGCCAGAGGTGTATTGGGATGGGTGACCACCTAGGAAGTCCTAGTTACCAGGTGCAAGCCACATAAGTGATGATTGATGCTATGCGATTAATTTCACTGGTTTCAATCTCATTTCTTCACCCCTGTGAGCATCACCCAATGTAATGAGTGCTAAGTGGGCTATTCAAATCATGAGAATTATTGGTCAGTTGCAATTAATACACATCGATATGGGTCATAGATTAATGACTTACACTATGTAGTTAATCCCAAAAATGATATCTAATATGTTGCACTGCGAAAGCCCGTCTATGCTTAAATAATAAGAGTGAAGGGAGCTCTAAATGGATAGTTCATAAGGCACAATACTTGCTAAGGTTTTGCAAATGGGGTAGCAAGCTAAGTGGGATTGATTGTGGGGAAAACTCCACAGTTAAGCGCGCTTGAGCTAGAGGCATCTTGAAATGGGTGACCACCTAGGAAGTCCTGGTTATCGGGTGCAAGCCCCAGAAGTGATGATTGATGCTATGCGATTAACTTCGTTGGTTTCAATCTCATTTCTTCACCCCTATGAGGATCACATGATGCAATGAGTGCTAAGTGGACTATTCAAATCATGAGAATTATTGGTCAGTTGCGACTAATACTCATGCATATGGGTCATAGATTAATGACTTACACTACACAGTTAATCCTGAAAAATATATATAATATGTTTCACTGCGAAATCCCCTCTATGCTTAAATAATAAGAGTGGAGGGAGATCTAACTGGATAGTTCATAAGGCACAATACTTGCTAAGGTTTTGCAAATGAGGTTGCAAGCTAAGTGGGCTTGATTGTGGGGAAAAATCCACAATTAAGCATGCTTGAGCCAGAGGCATCTTGGGATGGGTGACCACCTAGGAAGTCTCGGTTACCGGGTGCAAGCCCTGAAAGTGATGATTGATGCTATGTGATTAATTTTGTTGGTTTCAATCTCATTTCTTCACCCCTGTGAGCATCACCCGATGCAATGAGTGCTAAGTGGAATATTCAAATCATTAGAATTATTGGTCAGTTGTGACTAATACTCATGGATATGGGTCATAGATTAATGACTTACACTACGCGGTTATTCTCGAAAAATGATATCTAATATGTTGCACTACGAAAGCCACTCTATGCTTAAATAATAAGACTGAAGGGAGCTCTAACTGGATAGTTCATAAGGCACAATACTTGCTAAGGTTTTGCAAATGGGGTAGCAAGCTAAGTGGGCTTGATTGTGGGGAAATCTCCACAGTTAAGCGCACTTGAGCCAGAGGCATCTTGGGATGGGTGACCACTTGGGAAGTTTTGGTTACCGGGTGAAAGCTTCGGAAGTGATGATTGATGCTATGTGATTAATTTCGCTAGTTTCAATATCATTTCTTCACCCATGTGAGCATCACCCGATGCAATGAGTGCTAAGTGGACTATTCAAATCATGAGAATTATTGGTCAGTTGCGACTAATACTCATGGATATGGGTCATAGATTAATGACTTACACTACGTAGTTAATCCTGAAAATGATATCTAATATGTTGCACTGTGAAATCCCCTCTATGCTTAAATAATAAGAGTGAAGGGAGCTCTAACTGGATAGTTCATAAGGCACAATACTTTCTAAGGTTTTGCAAATGGGGTAGCAAGCTAAGTGGGCTTGATTGTGGGGAAAACTCCACAGTTAAGTGCGCTTGAGCCAGAGGCGTCTTGGGATGGGTGACCACCTGAGAAGTCCTGGTTACCGGGTGCAAGCCCCAGAAGTGATGATTGATGCTATGCGATTAATTTTGTTGGTTTCAATCTCATTTCTTCACCCCTGTGAGCATCACCCGATGCAATGAATGCTAAGTGGACTATTCAAATCATGAGAATTATTGGTCAGTTGTGACTAATACTCATGGATATGGGTCATAGATTGATGACTTACACTACGCAGTTAATCCCGAAAATGATATCTAATATGTTTCACTGCAAAATCCCCTCTATGCTTAAATAATAAGAGTGAAGAGAGCTCTAACTGGATAGTTCATAAGGCACAATACTTGCTAAGGTTTTGCAAATGGGGTAGCAAGCTAAGTGGGCTTGATTATGGGGAAAAATCCACAGTTAAGCGTGCTTGAGCCAGAGGCGTGTTGGGATGGGTGACCACCTGGGAAGTCCTAGTTACTGGGTGCAAGCCCCATATGTGATGATTGATGCTATGCAATTAATTTCGTTGGTTTCAATCTCATTTCTTCACCCTTGTGAGCATCACTGGATGCAATGAGTGCTAAGTGGACTATTCAAATCATGAGAATTATTGGTCAGTTGTGACTAATACTCATGGATATGGGTCATAGATTAATGACTTACACTACATAGTTAATCCTGAAAATGATATCTAATATGTTGCACAGTGAAAGCCCCTCTATGATTAAATAATAAGAGTGAAGGGAGCTCTAACTAGATAGTTCATAAGGCACAATACTTGCTAAGGTTTTGCAAATGCGGTAGCAAGCTAAGTGGGATTGATTGTGTGAAAAACTCCACAGTTAAGTGCGCTTGAGCTAGAGGCATCTTGGGATGGGTGACTACCTGGGAAGTCCTGGTTACCGGGTGCAAGCCCCGGAAGTGATGATTGATGCTATGCGATTAATTTTGTTGGTTTCAATCTCATTTCTTCACCCTTGTGAGCATCACCCGATGCAATGAGTGCTAAGTGGACTATTCAAATCATGAGAATTATTGGTCAGTTGCGACTAATACTCATGGATATGGGTCATGGATTAATGACTTACACTACGCAGTTAATCCCAAAAATGATATCTAATATGTTGCACTGCAAAAGCCCCTCTATGCTTAAGATATTTTTTCTCAAATTATCTCGACTTAAGATATGGACTTGCAGCTTTGTAGCATCCCTTGTTACATTGAGTAACTATAAAAATTGTGTATAAAGTTATGATAGTATATCCAATATTTTAGGCAAAGTTGTGTAACAACAAGAAAACAAAAAAAAAGATAGAGAAAATGATATTTTAGATATGATGTTGTATATGCTGGTAAGGAATATGAACATTATTCTCATAATGGTAATATTGATTATGATGTTTGGGATATGACTTTTTCCCTTAATTTTTTCATCTTAAAAGGAGGATCCAAAAAAATTACTAAGATATGGAAGTCAAACCATATGGTTCACTAATAATGGATGACAAAGGGTGTTAACATCATGTATGTCTCAAATGTCACTTTGTAATTGTCTTTACCTCACCATGTTTCCATTGCTTAGGTTGTTGAACACCCAATACACCACCATCAACACCAACGTCATCGTTGCCACTACCACCACTACCAACATTGTCGTTTCCATTGCCACCACCACCACCATACCTGAGCATATTGATATTCTTGTCTTTGTCCCTAAGGTGCTCCTTTTGAAGGTAAATCTAGATCATTTTTCCTATGTAAAATTGATGGTCTATGGCATGTTGATCATATCTAGCCCCTTACCTCCCTTGAATATTTTGTAAATTTTCTCAAACTTCATCATCAATTTTATGGATGTGGTCAATAAGCCTTATTACTTTCCTATGTGCAAGGATTTCATTCCCTATGATTTCTTTGGCAATAATACATAATATAACTAATAAAACCTTCAATATAAATCCAAGTGACACTTCAGAGTGCAACTTGTTGCATTAATAAATGCATGATGATAGATGCTTTGCACATACAAATTGTTGATATTCCATATTTTTGGATACTTATGATTGAAAATACACAATTGAACTATGAATTATGATATGATGTATTAGCTCTTATTTAATATTGAAAATAATACTTTTCTTATCTTAGTGTTTATTAATTTTTTTAATATTTTTTAAAAATAATTTATTTTCATAATAATTGAAGATGATTGATGATGGTAAACTAAAATCCACATATATCTTCTCAAACAAAAAATTATAAAATATATATATACAGAGAGAGAGAGAGAGAAATTGATGCAGGAGCATCGCCAGCACATCAAGCGAGCCAGCGCGGAAGCGGAAGACAACTGGATAAGCCATCACAAATTTTGAAAATTCTTTGGGACTGTTGCGCAAATCTTAAATGAGTCATTTAAGAGGAGGCACTTTTGTATATTGTAATGGACCTTGAGCCTTTAAGCTCTCGTCCTTAGGTAGATAGTCGGCATTTAATATAGTTAATGGTAGTAGATAGGAATTTAATCTTTGATTTGATAGCTTTAGAGTCCAATAGGGAAAACGGATATAGACACCCTCATTGTATATTGTAACATTATGCTGGATGAAGAGCAGAGGATCATGTAGAGAATTGTGTGAAGAACACCCATGTACAAGCATTTGAATAAATAGAAGAAAGCTTTGATTCAATTTCATGGTTGGTGTTATTCTCTGTGTGTGTTTGATGTTGACATGCTCATGAATGTTTGCTTCCAGATATACATTTTCTTTTATATGTTGTGTATGTGATTTCATGGTTGAGTTGAAGTCTGAGAGGGAGATGGAATGAGTCTCAATTGTTTCTCTAACTGAACCAGAGGATTCCTGCAAGGAGTGCGTTGACAGAAGGGTTCAATTAGAGATAACTTTTGTTGCCATTCATCTCAGAAGTGCATTTGCACAGTGCTATGCAAGGAGTGCGTAGGCCATGGAGAAGTCTCAGAGTTGCGATTCTGAGCGAAGCATCGAAGGACTGCTGCTGCAGGTGTGCGCAGAGTCAGGGGAAACTGAACACTTGAAGTGGTTGCAGAGTTGCCGCAAGGAGTGCGAGCAAAGGGTTCCTTTTTTTTCTAAGGGACTGAAGCTGGAAAAAGCTCAGGAGGAGTGGAGCCTTCAATCTGTTGAAGGACTACATAGAAGGTTTCGCACCAAGGAAATCCTCAAGAGGAAGAAGCGACGATCAAGATCTTGTGGAGGGAGTTCGTGAAAATCCCGTCAACCATCAGATTTAGCAGGAGTTTCAACAGGGTTAAGCCCTAGCGAGTAGAGGAGAAGTCATCGGGATATTGAAGTCATAGGAAATTCCAGGAGTGAAGAAATCACGATAGTAGGAATCGCGATCCGTGAAATCCCGACGAGTCCTGAACCATCCATTGTGTGGGGACGCGTGTCAGGAGATCCCGAGTAGTCGGAGTTCGGGGCATCGGGGATTTTGAAGGCAAGAAATCCTTACATCTTGGAGTCGCGAAACGTGATATTCCAATGGAAGGGTTCATGTGGGCCACATCAGAGTTGGTGAAAGACAGGTGGCACTCTTATCGGGGATTGGGAAAAGGCAAGTCCCGAGTCCATTGACATCAGGATTCACGATCCCGCGAATTCTGAAATCCCAATAGAAGTGACGGGAGGTGGAAAAGTCAACCCGCACGTGTGCATCGGTGCATCGAAATATCAGGATTCGGGGATAAGGGAGGTAAGGTATTCTGACATCATAGGTGCCGAAATCCTGATGGAAGGATTCCCGATAGGAATAGTAGGCGTTGATATTTACCCATCGGGTTTCGGGGTTTTGTGAAGCATAGGGTGCACGACCACGGAACTCACGAAACTGCGAAGTCCGATTCCCCGATTAGAGAAGGGGGATCCTTAAGAAGAGCGTTGTGGGTGCTGATTTTCCTGACAAGGAAAATAGAAGAGCTATTTAATATTTCTTCGGGCCGTGAGAAGAAGAAGATCCTGTGTGAGCGGACGTGCTCCGAGGAGTGCGGCTGCGTCAGGTTTGGTATCAGAGAGAGAATACTTCTTTGTTTTCTATAGCAGAGAAAAGAATTCGTCATGCCGCCGAGAAAAGAAAGACAGTCACCTGATCCAGAAGATAGGGAGGTGAGGAGAAGAGGCAGGCAGGTAGTCAATCCAGAAATGGAGAGACAGATAAGAGATCTCCGAGCAATACTTGAAGACATGGAGACAACTTAGAGACGCATAGCTAGTGTAGGGTATCTCAGTGATTCCAACAGCGAGGTTGAGACTGAATGAGAGGAGGAAGTTGCAGCCGAAGATGCATCAACCGAGCGTTTGATCAAAGCCATTGCCAGGATGGGTGAGAAGGCGAAAATGGATATTCCAATTTATGAAGGAAACTTGGATGCCGAGGAGCTGCTAGAATGGATTAGAGCTCTAGATACTTACTTTGACTATGAATATGTCGAAGAGGATAAGAAATTCAAGCATGTTGTTATGCACTTGAAAGGACATGCAACATTGTGGTGGGACGAGCTAAAAGTTGACAGACGCTGCAAGGGCAAGCAGAAGATAAAGAGCTGGAATCGAATGATTGCAAAGATGAAAGCGAAATTCATCCCGAGAGATTACCAAATTACTCTGTTCAGGAGGATGTAGAACCTGAGACAGAAGTTGATGACAGTGAAAGAATACACTGACGAATTCTATCGACTAAACATCAGGGCAGGTCATCGAGAGAGCGATGATGAAAAGGTTGCTAGATATCTGAATGGTCTGAGATACAACATTCAAGATGAATTAAGCATGGTTACCATCAGGACGGTGGAGGAGGCTTATCAAATGGCTCTGAAAGCTGAGGAGAAGCTGAGTCGTAAGAAATCTCAGCGAGGCTGAGGCAGAAGTCAGCCTAGAGGCAAAGCAGTTACCCAGGACAAATTTCAGAAGCCCAAGGAGGAATGGAAGAAACCTCAGGGTAAAGTTGAAAGAGGTGGAACCTCACAGAGAGGGCCACATGTTGAACAGAGAGGGAAGCATACAGAGCAAAGCAGGGGATATGCTAATGGAAATACTTTTCCTCGTACTAGAGGTAGAGTAAGAGGCCGAGGTGGAGTAATTACATGCTTCACATGCGGAAAGAATGGGCACAAATCATACGAGTGTCCAGAGAAAAAGAAGAATGGAGGGGAAGCTCACATCGCTGAAGTGCAGAAGCGGGATGTTGAGGCCGTAGACACAGAAGGTGGAAGGTCACTAATGATGTGTAAAGTTCTCTTAACACCCGGGAAGGAGGTGGAGGACTCGGCTCAAAGGGACAGACTTTTCAGGACAGCTTGCAAGACCAAGGACAGGGTGTGCAAGGTTATCGTGGACAGCGGTAGCACCGATAATCTCGTTTCGACTGAGTTGGTGGAAAAGCTGGAGCTGGAGACAACTGATCACCCAAATCCATACAGGGTTTCATGGCTACAGAAGGGACATCGGGTAAGTGTCACTAAACAGTGTTTAGTTGAATTCAAGATAGGAGGATATAATGATGAAGTACTCTATGATTTCATTCCTATGGATGTTTGTCATCTATTGCTGGGTAGACCATGGCAATATGACAGGAACGTAGTTCATGACGGGAGAATGAACACATATACATTAGAGAAGAATGGGAGGACACACAGGTTGCTTCCGATGAAGGATAAATAGGTGAAGCCGGAGGTAAGCAACACAATACTTCTCATGAGTGGGAAGGAACTTCTTATGGAGGTGAAGAAGAAAGAAGATCCACAATTCTTTGTTGTCAGAAAGTCGAGGATTATTCTGACTAGCACGAGAGTGGATGATTTACTAGAAGAAGTTAAAGAACTGTTGGAAGAGTTCACTGACATTATAGTGGACGAACTACCTCGTTCGTTGCCACCGATGAGGAGCGTGAGTCATCATATAGACCTCATACCAGGAGCCAGTTTTCCGAACAAAGCTACGTATAGGTTGACGTCACAGGAGAATGAGGAAGTTAAAAGACAAGTCCAGGATTTGATGGACAAGGGGTTAGTCAGAGAAAGTTTGAGTCCATGTGTTGTTCCGACAGTACTCGGTCCGAAGAAAGACGAAGGTTGGAGGATGTGTACCGAATCAAGGGAGATCAATAAGATAACCATCAGGTATAGGTTTCCACTGCCGAGAATGGATGATTTGATGGATTGCCTGAGCGGGGAAAAATACTTTTCAAAGATTGATTTGAAAAGTGGATATCACCAGATTCGCATGAGAGAGGGTGATGAATGGAAAACAACCTTCAAAACCAACGAGGGACTGTATGAATGGCTTGTTATGTCGTTTGGCTTAACAAATGCACCAAGTACCTTTATGAGGTTGATGAATGAAGTCCTGAGGGAATTCATTGGGAAATTCGTCATTGTGTAATTGGATGACATACTGATTTATAGTAAATCAGAGGCTAAACACTTGAAGCATTTGGCCATTGTGATGAAGAAACTACAGCAGGAGAAGCTGTTGATTAATATGAAGAAGTCCTCATTTATGAAGACAGAGCTCGTTTACTTGGGTTTTGTTATTTCAGCTAATGAGTTGAGGATGGATCCGGATAAAGTGGAAGTGATTAAGAATTGGCCATCACTGAGAAATATTTTCGAGGTGAGGATTTTTCATGGTTTGGCTAGTTTCTATCGAAAATTCATCAGGAATTTCAGTGGAATCAGTGCAGCGATGATGGATACAGTGAAGAAGTGGCATAAGTATTTTCACTGGATAGTAGAGGCTGAGAAGAGATTCAATCTGTTGAAGTGGAAAATCACAGAACAACTGGTTCTGGTGTTGCCGGATTTCCTAAAGACATTTCAGGTGAAATGTGATGCAAGTGGATTTTCCATAGGAACGGTCTTGAGTCAGGAAGATAGGCCGGTTGCATATTTCAGTGAGAAGTTGGATGAGGCAAAACTGAAATACTCCACGTATGACAAAGAATTTTATGGTATCATACAGGTGTTGAAGAAGTGGAGGCATTACTTGATACCCAAAGAATGTGTATTGTACAGTGATAATCATGCATTACAGTTTGTGACTCAACAGGAGAAGTTGAATCAGAAACATGCCAAATGGGTAGAGTATATGTAGAATTTCACATTTGTGATTAAGCATATTTCTAATACTGCTAACAAAGTGGTTGATGCTTTGAGCAGGAAGTGTTTACTATTGCAGGAGTTCCGATTCAAAACATTGGGTTTTGAAAATCTCAGGGACATGTACGTAGGAGATGCAGATTTTGCAGAAGCATATGAAGCAGCTGAGAATCCAGTTCTCAAAGATAGAAGTCCTTGGATAGATTATATGATCCAAGAGGGATTGCTATGCATAGGCAATCAACTGTGTATTCTGAAATGCTCCATGAGGGAGAACTTGTTAAAAGAGAAGCACAGTGGTGGCTTAGCTAGACATTTTGGCCATGATAAAACATTCGCGAAGCTGAGCGAATCATATTTTTGGCTGGGGATGCGAGCATATGTTAAGAGGTTTGTTGACAAATGTAGAATTTGCCAGCATTCAAAGGGGAGAAAGCAGAATGCAGGGTTTTATCAGCCATTTCCCATACTGGAGAGGCCATGGGAAGCGATAAGCATGGATTTTGTATTGGGGTTGCCGAGGAAACAAAGAGGTGTTGATTCAATCTTTGTGGTCGTGGACAGGTTTTCTAAGATGGAACACTTCATCCCATGCCAGAAGAATAGCGATGCGATGCACATCGCGAACCTGTTTTTCAAAGAGGTCATTCGACTTCATGGGTTGCCGAAAAGTATAGTTTCGGACAGAGACACAAAATTCATAGGGAATTTTTGGAGGACCTTATGGAAGAAGCTAGGGACTAACTTGGCGTTTATTTCTTCTTATCATCCTCAGACGGATGGACAAACAAAGGTGGTGAACAAAAGTTTGGGAGACTTGCTGAGAAGCTTGGTGACGGACCACCACAGCAGTTGGGACAATATATTGCCACAGGCAGAGTTCGCATACAATGATTCAGTGAATCAGAGCATAGGGAAAAGCCCATTTTAGGTTGTCTATGGGATGCAACCGAGAGGAGTATCTGAGCTGAGGGATTCAGAACAGACTGCTACTAGCAGCGCTAGTGAAGAAGAATTTGCTGAGGCGATGAAGGAACTTCACGGTAGGGTGAAGGAGCGGCTGCTGAAATCAAACTAGGAATACAAGCGCAGAGCAGATCAGCATCGGAGACAACTTCAGTTTGAAGTTGGTGATCTAGTTCTGGCACACTTAAGGAAAGAAAGGTTCCCGAGAGAAACATACAATAAAATGAAAATGAAGAAAATCGGGCCATGCAAGGTCTTGAGAAAATTCGGAGAAAATTCTTATGAGATTGAGTTGCCGGATGGCATCGAAATATCTCCGATATTCAATATCGCAGACTTATACCCATATAAAGCTAGAGAAGAAGAAATTGGAACTGAGGAACCAATGATCCAGTGGGTGAAACAATTTCCAGTTGCAGAGAATCCACAGATGGAATGCATACTGGACAAGAGAGTGGGTAAGAAGACCAGAAGAAAAGAATACTATGAGTATCTGGTCAAATGGAATGGCCATCCAGTAGAAGACGCTAGCTGGGAGACAGAGGCAGTGATACAGAAGCATGGAAAGACCATCCAAGAGCTCATGGACAGGAGCCCATGAAAGTTTTCAAGCCGAGGAGTATGATGCAGGAGCATCGCCAGCACATCAAGCGAGCCAGCGCGGAAGCGGAAGACAGCTGGATAAGCCAGCACAAATTTTGAAAATGATTTGGGACTGTTGCGCAAATATTAAATGAGTCATTTAATAGGAGGCGCCTTTGTATATTGTAATGGACCTTGAGCCTTTAAGCTCTCGTCCTTAGGTAGATAGTTGGCATTTAATATAGTTAATGGTAGTAGATAGGAATTTAATCTTTGATTTGATATCTTTAGAGTCCAAGAGGGAAAACAGATATAGACACCCTCATTGTATATTGTAACATTATGCTGGATGAAGAGCAGAGGATCATGTAGAGAATTGTGTGAAGAACACCCATGTACATGCATTTGAATAAATAGAAGAAATCTTTGATTCAATTTCATGGTTGGTGTTATTCTCTGTGTGTGTTTGATGTTGACATGCTCATGAATGTTTCCTTCCAGTTATACATTTGCTTTTATATGCTGTGTATATGATTTCATGGTTGAGTTGAAGTCTGAGAGGGAGATGGAATGAGTCTCAATTGTTTCTCTAACTGAACCAGAGGATTCCTGCAAGGAGTGCAGTTGAATTGTCCACAAGGAGTGCGTTGACAGAAGGGTTCAATTAGAGATAACTTTTGTTTCCATTCATCTCAGAAGTGCATTTGCACAGTGCCGTGCAAGGAGTGCATAGGCCAGGGAGAAGTCTCAGAGTTGCGATTCTGAGCGAATCATCGAAGGACTGTTGTTGCAGGTGTGCGCAGAGTCAGGGGAAACTGAACACTTGAAGTGGTTGCAGAGTTGCCACAAGGAGTGCGAGCAAAGGGTTCCTTTTTTTTTTAAGGGACTAAAGCTGGAAAAAGCTCAAGAGGAGTGGAGCCTTCAATATGTTGAAGGATTACACAGAAGGTTTCGCACCAAGGAAATCCTCAAGAGGAAGAAGCGATGGTCAAGATCTTTTGGAGGGAGTTCGTGAAAATCCCGTCAACCATCAGATTTAGTAGGAGTTGCAACGGGGTTAAGCCCTAGTGAGTAGAGGAGAATTCGTCGGGATATTGAAGTCATCAGAAATTCCAGGAGTGAATAAATCACGACAGTAGGAATCACGATCTGCGAAATCCCAACGAGTCCTGAACCATCCATTGTGTGGGGACACGTGTCAGGAGATCCCGAGTAGTCGGAGTTCGGGGCATCAGGGATTTCGAAGGCAAGAAATCCTTAGATCTTGGAGTTGCGAAATGCAATATCTCGACGGAAGGGTTCATGTGGGCCACATCAGAGTTGGTGAAAGACAGGTGGCACTTGTATCGGGGATCGAGAAAAGGCAAGTCCCGAGTCCATTGACATTAGGATTCGCGATCCCACGAATTCCAAAATCCCGATAGAAGTGACGGGAGGTGGAAAAGTCAACCTGCACGTGTGCATCAGTGCATCAGAATATTGGGAGTCGGGGATAAGCAAGGTAAGTTATTCCGACATCATAGGTGCCGAAATCCCGACAGAAGGATTCCCGATAGGAATAGTAGGTGTTGATATTTACCCATCGGGTTTCGGGGTTTTGTGAAGCACAGGGTGCACGACCACGGGACTCACGAAACTGTGAAGTCCGATTCCCCAATTAGAGAAGGGGGATCATTAAGAAGAGCGCTATGGGTGCTGATTTTCCCGACAGGGAAAATAGAAGAGCTATTTAAGAGTTCTTCGGGCCGTGAGAAGAAGAAGATCCTGTGTGAGCGTACATGCTCCGAGGAGTGCGGCTGTGTCAGAAATGATTTTCTTACCTGATATTCTCCCAACATTTATGATTAAAACAAACTTTATCCAAAGTAAAATTTATAAAAAAATTATTGATAAAGTGTATGCTTTCCATTTTGAAACTCTATCACAATTTTAATTCTTTTCGAAGAAAAAAAAATTCAACTACTTAATTCATATGGCAAATGTAATTCATATGGAAAATGTTTTGGACAATGTTGGAAAGAAAAAACATTTATATTTAGATTCTAGAAGTTGGTTTGAATGAAAGTGTAAAACCAAAGAAAATCGAAAATCGCTATAAAAAAGAAAGTGTAAAACCGAAGAAAATCCCCATAAAAAATAAAGTGTAAAACCAAAGAAAATCGCCATCAAAAAATGCTTTTATTGTGTGACATATAAAAACGGTTTGATTTGTAGTAATGAAGTTATAGATCAAGACTTAGCCTAATGTTATTGACGATTTCCATGATAAAATTGTTGTCATTTTAATTTTTTTAGTTAAGTGTAAATAAATATTATTGCATCATATGAAAATAAATGTATTTTATAAGTAAAGTGTAAATAAATATTATTACATCATAAGAAAATAAATGTAAATACATATTATTACATTATGGATTGATTTAGATTATTTTCGACATGAAATGAGAGAGGAGATATAATAAATAAATGGACAGAGATATTGTGGATATCTAATAATATAACAAAAATATATCAGAGATGCAACCATAAACACAGAGATACAATAATTCACGATTTCTATTAATGAAAGAAATGTACAGAGACTGCAAAACTACATAGTGAAAGATCGCTAGAATGGTGTTAGCTTATCTCTGAGAAGAGATGTGATGGCTACTCGCATTCACAAGAAGATGATTGCAATGAGGCTCTGAAGGCCTTTTTACAATAAACTGGAATGCCAAAAACCCTACACATCCAAAAACCTAAACCTAGGAGATGAAGTGCCAAAACTTATGTGGGCCCCATTTGCGTAAGTTAGTACATCAACTTCCCGGGGTCGTAACTTTTGCATACGATCTTCATTTTAGGCGTATGATAGCCTGTTGGAAAGGTATCGTAGTGGAGATTCATTTTGGGGGCTCAATCATGCCTTCAAATATCATTGAGAAGATCAAGCTCGAAAAACCTTCACTTGGGCCCTCAAAATGGCCCCGGAAGTTAAAACTGCTAAAAATAGTAAATTGCCAAAATTGCCAGAACACTGTTTTGAGCCAGTTGGAAAAGGTGGGTGGCCACTGATATCCACCTAGATCAATCCTCCCTCCTTAGGAAGCAATTTTCTCCATTGTGTTGAGTTCCTGAGGGAAAGGGAAAAGAATTTGTTGAATTTGCATCTTGGTGAGCTGTTTGCCTTGCTGGAGACGTCACACTGCTCAGTTTGTGGAAGTTTGTCATGAACCTATTGAGGTTGAGGTTGTTCAACAAGTCGAGCTACATGAGAGGATGGTGTGAAGAAGGAATATTTGTGCTTTTTTGCAACCTTTTCGACCTTCTTTTGTTGGATAGAAGGTGGTTGGGGAGAGGCTATAGTGGTTGCAGTGTCCTTTTGTTCTCCTTTTGAACAAATTGTGAAGAATCTGATTTTTTGCAGTATGAGATACTACCTTTCGTCACTGTTTATGTGGAACAATAGTCGTAAATACCTTTGTTATTATGTAGAGATGACCCCCCAAAGTAACAATGACACTATGGGGTCGAGACTCATAAATAACATGGCGCTTCCACATATATGGTTGGCCCAAGAGAACATCACAGACATCCAGTGGGGAAAAATCACATAATACCTCATCCTTTAAGGGCTAGATGTCGTATGAAAATCGACATTGTTGGCTGACACATAGATCTCGTCCTTGGCGAAGCCACCCGATGTTGTATGATTACGGGTGTGGTGTTGTCGACAATCCCAATTGTTTGACGACCTCTACTAAGATGAGGTTTTTATGGCTTCCGCTATCAACAATAAAATGCAGTGAGGTCCCCTTCACCCACATTTGTGAATGAAAAAGGTGCTTCCCCTCTTTAGGATCTGTTGGTTCTTCTGGTTTAATTGTTGTGGTTGCAACAATAGCAGTGGGGTCTACGTCAATGATATGTCTTTTACCAATATTTTTAGAATCGGATTCTGAATCAGGGTTTGGCTCCTTGTCTTTGATCTCGACCACCAATGACTGTTTTGAGCGACATTCATCGGTGTTATGTTAGGGAATTTTGTGGAAATTGCACCATTTTTCGGTGTCCTTCTTCATCTTCCCGTGCCCCTTCTTCTCCTGTGGATTAGACTAGTTTTTAGGAGATTGTTTATTAGAGTTGTCTTTATCATACTTTGGTTATTGTGGATTTACAAACCTAAAATCCTATTTGTTCTAGTGCTTAAACTTCTTCTCGATTTTAATAGCATATCAATAAGCAGCACCGAGTGATGAGATGTCCAGAAAATCCATTTCAGTTTGGATGTATCTGTGTAGAGCTTGATGATATTTCAGAACCAAATGTCGTTCATAGTCTTTTATACCCAGCTTGGTGTGCAAGATATGCAAGGTCTTGGTGAATGAGGCTATGGTTCTCTTCAAATTCATATCCCGACCAGATTTACTTGTTCAAAATATTGTGAGTGGAATGCAGAGATTATTTTATGGGATAAATTTATCTCATGGGCTAATTTTCCATGGTTTTTCCCAAAAAATGATTTGTCATTCTAAAAATGATTTGCCTAAATTTTATATAATACAATTATTTTACCTAAAAAATCGCCAAAATTTTATACAAACTATATAAAATCCTTAGAAATTTGAATGTTTTTACAAAAATATCTCTAAACATTTTATTGTTGGAGTATGAAAGATTAGTAAGATTCACCAAGGTTTCTACATTTTAAAATAAATTTCCATCCTTAAAATCATCCTTGGTGGAATGTTAGCTAAATATTTATTTAACATTTAAAAGACAAAAAGATGACACTAGGCTAATTTGAGGTATGCATTTAAAGTTTTCAAAACACATGGACCACTTTCATAATTAAAATCACATTTTGAAATTTTGATGGGATATGTAGAATGTGATTTCATCATTTTCAACTAGATTTGTCTACATCCTTTATGCTCTACAATGCATAACTAAATTTAGGGAACCAAAGAAATGGAATTGGATTCCCTTGTTGTTATTATGTGGTAGTATGGCATTATCGATCATAGTTAGGATAATTTTTATGTTCAAAATGGATCATAATATGCAAAACGAACATGACATTTTAACACTTTCATAACTGAAAAGAATTGTTACATTTATATTAGAAACTTCTACATTGCTTAATGTGAATGAGAAAGAAGAATTGATGACGTTAGTCTACCAAGCATTATTAGTTGACCTTAAAATACTTTTTATCTGTAGACTTTATATTAATAGAGTAACCATTACTTGAATATAATTATAGTGCATAATACTTATTTCTAGTAACCATTACTTCAATATAATTATACTGAACCTTAACTTTGTTCTTATATTTCACTTTGATGGTGCATCGAAGAATTTCCTAATTTTTAGTCGCAATCATTTGTTTAGATATTTTCAATGGTCTCTATTATTTCATAAATTGATTTTTCATTTTACTTATAAAAGACTTTTAGCAAATATGTATTTGATTTTTCAATTTTTGCTCAGGTTCCATATAAATCATTTTTTTATTTTCCTCTTATATTGTCAAGATCATCCCAAGAATAATATATCTTTCTACTTTTATAATATTGTAAGTTATTTGAACATTAATCTTTGACCTTCCCATGAAGTTATTGAAATATTTTCAAGCATCGATCATAATCCATTCTCACATGAATCAAAAGATTAATATCACATTCAAATTTATTATGGTTTCCGTAATCATTTTAATTAGACAAAGTCTTTTTATACTTAAAATATTTTAATTTGTGGAACATTATTGGTCTACCTTAAAATATAATTACATTAAAACAATCGAGTAACCATATGCGGATCAATAAAATTATTACATTAAAAAACTTAACTTAAATTATGTAAACAAAGTTATAAATAGCTATGACATGAGGTTGGAGAATTTGTTTTGAATCAAGCATTTTTGGTGATTTCATTGTTGAACAGAGAATTTTTGTTTAATCAAGCGTTTCTGCGATTTCATTACTGAATAATTTCTAGCGTTTCTGCGATTTCATTGCTGAATAATTTATAGCATTTCTGTGATTTCATTATTGAACAGTTCACCTTTGTATTATTTCACTGTTCAACAATTTCCATCATTTTAATGGCTAACTTACCTTATCTTTGCAGAGTGATAGTTTTCATTATTGTGGTGGCAGTGTTAATGATCATGGGAGCATCCTCATATTTCAGAATCATGAACCAGTAGAATCATCTATTAACCGTGGTGGTGACCTCCAAAGTTGATGGGTTCAATAAAGAAAGAGTCATGTCCATGAACCAGCTAAAACCCTATCAGCTATTAACCACGTCTGCTTCAAAATTTAATAAGATGAGGAATTTCAAGAAAGGAGATACACATTGAAATATCAAGGAGTTGAAAAAAATTCTAGCAACATGCGAATATCTCCAGCGTCTCGGCGAACATCGACCCACAACCTTGTTCGACGATCGCCTGAAGGCGACCCTCCGTCTTTACCAGAGAAATTTCAATCTTTCTGTGACTAGAGTTTTAGATATAACTACCTTAAACACTCTGCAAATCTCCATATGTGGGAGAACTACCTTGGACACTTTGCAGATCTCTAGATGTAGGAGGAATAAGTAGACATGCCATCAACAGTTTTTCACAAAATTCCAGGCACTAGAAAAAATTCAAGAAGGGGGATGAGCACCGTCGTATCAAATCATTTGAAGAGAATTTTGACAAAGTTAGGATATATTCCATGTCTCGACCAAAACCATAGGCCACCTGCGGCTCTTTTCGATGATCTCCTGGAGGCAACCCTTCTTGTTTACCAACGTAAACTCAATGTTTCTGTGATATGATTTTTAGACACAACCATGTTGGACATTCTACGGGTTCCCAGGTGTCGAAGGAATGAATTTAAAATTGGATCGATTCACATGCTCCTCCCCAAACAAGAAACAATATTACCTAGTTATGATGGAAGCCCATTGCCTCTGCATCTCCTCCCATGCAATTGAATCCCGTTGCCTTCACAGTTGGAGCCCCTGGAATATAAGTTCATAATAAACAAAATTTGGTTGAACACAGTAAATATTCCCCTAGAATATAAGTTCATCAGGAAAACAATCTGTCCGAGCACAATAAATCTGACCTACTCTTTCTCGAATTTCGTCGAGTCGTCCATCCTGTCCAAGAGCGACATTAAGACTGCAGTGGCTTCCGCCTTCTAGAAGTGGGTCATTGTAATTCACTTGGATTTCTGTGAGATAGATGACTTTGAAACGGTGAATATAAACATCAATTTCATGGTCAGAGACCACTCAGACAAATGGCCCTTCGATGACCTTCTTGGCACAGTGACACATATGTTTCCATCAGAGGATATAAACAATTTTGGTCATGAAACTAGACAACAGTTTACCTACCCAATACTCATGCAAATCTAAAACATACATCCTACAACATTATATCATTCAACCAAAAAGTGTACCTTTTCCTTATCGCCTGCCTCGAATGGCATCGACGCGCTCCGTGGCGCTCCTGCTCGCCGACTGTCGAGACTACACCGGTACCTCCCAGCCAACACTAGGGGTACTCTGCTTCCCCCCTTAGCCCCCCGAGCCACAAAGGGGCCACACACTATCCAGATGGTACATCTAGCTCCCATCTCG
The DNA here is from genome assembly GCA_009831015.1 of Picea engelmannii. Classification (NCBI taxonomy): domain Eukaryota; kingdom Viridiplantae; phylum Streptophyta; class Pinopsida; order Pinales; family Pinaceae; genus Picea; species Picea engelmannii. The sequence continues at coordinate 1,058,716 of ML777379.1, read as the reverse complement.
CCTCGCAAGGCTGAGCTACCACTCCTCTTCGAGTTGGGAAATCCCAACTCCCACAAGTAAATCAGTCAAGTCACTAATCCGACAACGTAATGTTACGCTAATATCCGATCCCCCTTTCTTCCTTCTCCTTCCTTTCTTTTATAGAGTTTTAGAACTTCCAAACTTTCCCTAAATTTCCTTTTATTTAAGTTTAAATAAAAATCTTCCAATAATTCTCTTTCGTACAAGTGTCGTCCATCCCCCACTTTCCTCCAATAATTATTTTCTTTGAATTAATAATTGTCTCATTTCCCTCACCCACCTAGAGTTACTCCTAAATTTACTCATAGGTGTCCCTTAGATTCCCTTACAGGTTTTAAATACTTTCCCTAAATGAAGTTGCTAATTTAGTTAAATTTAGAAGGTTATTAATTGCAAATTCTTTACTAAGTTGTCCTTGCTTTTTACCATAAGTTCCCCTCTTTCCCTTATTATGTTACCCCCATTCCCTAGTTTCCTAAATTTTATAATTCCTTTTTTCCCCTTTTTATTAGAGCCCAAAATGGCAGTTGCACAATTTACCCTTTTTCCTTTTATTATTAATTTAATATCTTTTTACACGTTCACAAGTTAAATAATTAATTTCTTCTTTACCTTTGATATCCACAGATTTTATTTAAGTTCTCACTCTCTTCATTTTACCCAAAAATTTATGAAGTCCACAACTATTACTTAAGTGGTTTTTTTAGTTTAAATTTTTATTATTTTATTTTATAAGGTATTTTTCTTAAGGGTAGACAAAGTTTTACCCCTAGAGAAGTTTTAGACTTAGAACTTAGATTCTGAATTGGGCGACATTTATTTAGGGAAGTTGTTTTTAAAATTTCTTAATGTGTTGTCTGTCTTAGGGCCATCTAGGTTCATCCCTCTATCATCATCAATGCGATGTGCCCTTCAGGACGCACTAGGTGCTCCAAGGGTGCCACTTGCCTCATCGTTTCCTTTGTGCCACGTGCCCTTCAGGATGCACTACGTGCTCCAAGGGTGCCACTCGCCTCTTGTGTTTCTTTTGCGCGACGTGCCCTTCAGGACGCACCACGTGCTCCAAGGGTGCCACTTGCCTCTTGATTGATTGGTAGACATCAATAACCCATGGAGTCAACACTCCGCCAGGTGAACTTGTGGGAGATTAAGGGCTTCTAAGGAATAAAGCCCCTGCCTTATTGCACGCCCGTTAGAATCATCGCGAGTGACTGTCATAGTCTGCCCTCACGGCATCGTGGGTCCTCTCGAAATAGGTAATCGTGGGTCCTTTGGTAGGCTGTGGCAAGGCTACTATCCACACCTCTCCCTCAACCTCTCTGGTAGTCGTGTGTGGCCCCTTTACTCCATATGTGAGTCTGGTCGGCAAGCTATCGTCATCTTGCATCATCAACAATCATGTCAGACATGTCCACATCATATCATCTAATCAAATGTACTAAAATCACAGTAAAATAATCAAACCCCAATAGCACACTCCCTAACTCGATCTGGATTCCAAGGGTTCCGTCGATGCCTCTACATCCTCAAGGTCCAAAACCCTGCACACTTAGTAAAATCGAGTCAATAGCACCTGTCTCTATCAATGCAGTAAAAAATCATGTCATCTATCATAACACATCATAATCAAGGACAAATGTTTTAATATCATAATAGTCCGGATCACTTGCGAGCAAGTGTCCTCAAAGAATAAGTTTTCTCAGTGCGCCAGAGTAGGATGTTACACTTGCAACAAATTGTACACTTGATGGAGTCCCAACATCTACTTGATAATGGATCCAATTGTCTTAGACCAACTAACGAAAACCCTCATATTCAAACCATGTAGGATTGAACTTAAATGGGGATCTTGTTCTCCCCAAGAATTTCTCGAAATCCAGATAGATATGGGAAATAATTCGAGCATCTAACCTTCCCTACCTGAGAATGATAGATACCAAAATATTAAATAAATTCATGATGAACTAGGAACCTGTATAGATGCTTCAATACACTGGCATCACCATCCTAATTTTTATTCCATATTGGGCACATGTTAATGGGATTCACATTGACCCAACCCCGCTCTTCCAAATGGTCATTAAGAAATTTATATAGGAGATCCTCTCTAACAGAATATCCTCAAGTCTCATACTGACTGAAGGTAAAATTTAAATCACCACCAATAATCATATTACCAGACCATAAATTCTCCTAATTTCCAACATATGGCTTGTACAAGTTGAGAACTAAAAAGGTTCAATCTAGTTTCTTACTGAAAACGTCGATCTATATTCTACACACCAAATTTACACACTACTAAGTGTCACACTTATTTATCACTTATGTATTACATGCTACTAAGTGTCGTAATTAGATTTCACAACTTTATCATCATGTGGAAGTGTTGGTCACGTTCCCTAGAAAAATTAGAGGACAAAACCCAATTATGATTTTGACTCAGGTGCAACAATCCTTAGAATGACATGATCCTTTAGTAGTACCTAGTCTTTACAAGCATAGTTCATTGTCTCTTCCAAGCTCGTTAAAAAATGAAACAGACCCCCCTCCATTTGAGTCGAGTCTTCCTTTGGATCAAATACTTGAATCTTCTTTTCCTCCACCTATTTCAAATAGTTCTCTTTCTTCTTCCCCATCTGGTGAACATATTCCTATTAGTAGCCAGAAGTTTAAATGAGTAAATAATAAGATTCAATGGAGGAAATGATGCTTCGTGGGCATGTCTCTAGCCTCTGGACATCATGTTGGAGCTAAGCCACTAGGTTCTACTAAACAGGTTGGGGAGAAAATACCTTTAGAGAGTCATGCTCCTATGAGTGACCCTCTCTTGGGGGTCATTCCTATTAGAGCTTAATAGTCTTCTCTAAATGAGCTAAGTCTTTTTTCTTTTTCATTATTGTAAATAAATGAGAATAGGTTACTGAGCTCATAGTTTGTTCTTTCTTTTTCTCATTAATACATGAGAATAGATTACCAAGTAAACTTTTATCACTTTTTCAAACTCATAAAAACTGTACAAAAAATGAACTCTTTGGAGTCTCCTTTAAGCTCTTTTTAGAATCCCTAAACATGAAAATATTGTAGAGTGAGATTTTTTCCTTTAAAAATCGTTAAAAGGTTTGAAAGGGCATCTTTCTAGTGGTAATTTACCCCTTTTTTGGCCTCGTAAGACTAACTACAAAAAAAGTATACTCTATTCAATCATGACTAAAAGAGTTCTCCCTTGTATTTTTTTACACTTTTTCAGGCTTGGGAGACTAAATTTATGAAAAAGAACATCCATGGAGTCATCTTTAAGTTCTTTTCATACTCTCTAAACGTGAAAAACCA
>ML777379.1:1017862-1028956 GCA_009831015.1 Picea engelmannii | reverse complement strand
AGGTAAAAAAAATTAGATTGAAAAAACTCCATTTCTTTTAGAGCATCATAAATCTAGAGTTAAGATGGATCTACATTGTTGTTTATTGTGTGCAATCATGGTGCATCTTTCCACCCTTATGGCTCCCTATAGAAATTATTTAATGAACCCATTATATTTCTATATAAAAACTAGTTAACTAAATTAATATATTAAGCCATTTTTGGCTAAAAGTTATTTTGCTCTATTATTAAATTTGTTCTTTGTATTATTTATGGATTACTCTCTTCTTGAAAGATGGAGAGCTAAGGTTTGAAAATAAAAACTTCCTATAACATTATCATGAGTTTTGGATGCAAATTTTTTTACTTTCGAGATTTCTTTAAAAGAACCATGAAACCCAAAAATTAAACCTTCACATAACTAAAGACTAGCTATTTAAAAATACATAACATTTAAATTTAAAAAAAAAACATAAATTAACTCTAAGAGAAAACACTATTCTTAACCATTAGAACCACCTATATATATTCTATTATATATATAATATAAAGTAAAAAATAAAGTAAAATTGTGAGAGATGAAAATTTTTCCATCCAAAGCTACGTCCCATTGCATTACATTACATTACATATATTTATATAATTCTAATTCTCATACGTGATTAACCTTTTCGTTCTAGTTTGATGTGGCAAACTCCAACTACTCCCTATCACAGAATTGAAAGTTTTTTCTCTCGCTACGGTAGCATCGTTTTGTATTCAATTCGATTAATAACTTAAAACAAAATAACAGCTCCAATGCATTTAGCGAAACCCTATCAAAAACAACGGTCCACTTGCTAAACTGTTCCATGATTATTGTTTCAGAAAAATCAACATCCTCAAATTTGTGATCGAAGAAACAAAAATGTTTTCGAGAAACCTGAAGATCATTTAGAGTTTTCCATTTCACAATAGAAATTTTACATTATGAAAAAATGGGAAAAGATCCGAAGAAATAGCACGTTTAGATCGTTTATTCATCGAAACAGTTTGAGCTGCAAAGTTTTTACGGATCCTTCGACAATATGAGATTTCTTGCATATTATAGATTTGCTAAGAACATGGGCGGATTTGAATGAAATATATATCTGTACATTCTGAATTCGATATCATCTTTGATTCAGCTCGCTGCATTTCTTGTGTCCATCAAACAATTAAATGGAGGATTCGTTTAACTAAGCAACCATGAGAAGAAAACCAACGGCCAGAAAAACAATTGCAATTGCGAAGGAAATCCAATCAAGTGCAGTATAGCCAGAATTGGAAAGCCGTTGGTATCCTACACGCTTCTTCAATTCCCCATGAGGCTGATGAAGCTGCTGTTCAGTGCGAGAGCCATACAGAGCCGTAGCGCCGTCAATGTCATCATCGGTCAACAGACGCTTTACATTTCCGGTTTCAAGTCTGGGAAACATGACGGAGCCCTCGACATTGGAATGGTCCAACCCAATCAGATGCCCGATCTCGTGAAGCGCCACCGTCTCAAGATCAACGGCGGACTTATTATCCGACATGGTCATATTCACCATCCAAATCTCGGCGCTGTCCAGATGAAATCGCCCGTCTTCCGGCGCAAACGCATGCGACAGTACCCCGAGACGCCCGTCGAAAGGCGTTCCGTCACCGTGGTCTCCCTCTAGGAACTGGATCTTTATATTCGCCGCTTCAAAGTCATCGATCTCAAGGAAATCAATGGGAACGACAGCCGCCCACGATTCGAAGGCAGAAGCCACTGCAGACCTAATGTCGTCGCTGGACAGTATAGTAGATTCGGCGAGGTTGGAGAAGGCGTAGGTCAGATTTCTTGTGGACAGCCACATTCTTTTCCCGTCAATGAAATTCCATTGCTCGGCCTCCAGTTGGGAAGGCAACCTGCTGTGATTGTCACTCGATAATCTTGGTCTTGGTCTGGGGAGAAGCATGAGAGCCAAGCCGTCTCGAACGTCTTCCCTCCCACATCTGGGGACCCGCAGAGTGTCCAAGGTGGCTCTGTCTAAAAATCCCGTCACAGAAAGATTGAAGCTGCTCTGGTACAAACGGAGGGCCTCTTCCAGGCGGTCGTCGAACAGGGCTGTGGGTGGCGTCTCGTGCTGGCCGAGACGTGGGAGATATCCGAAGGTTGCCAGAAATCTCTTCAAGTCCGTGAGTCGATTGTGCCTCTCTCCTTTCTTGAAGTCCCTCAGCACGTCAAATTTTGAGACGGCGCTGATAAGCTGCTGATCGGTTTCCTGCTTGTTCTTCGACTGGATCATGTCTCTAGTGCTGTTATCTGTTCCTCCATGAGAGGAGGTCGCCTTGGTCATGAATACTAACACCACAATTACAAATGCTGCCAGCCCTCTGCACAGATACCGTATTCTCGTGGTCATTAAATCTCCTTTCCTGCACCTGCACTGACTCTCTGTTAATTGCGTCGAAACTGATAATATTGATTTCAACCCTTTTTTCTCGAAATTTCTCCCTTCCGAGATCTGCCCAACCACAAAGGCCAAAGTTATTAAGACCGGGAATCCCTCTCGTCGCTAGTTTTAAATGAAAATTGAAACTGAGTTGTTACATGCAACTGCTTCCGAATTGCGTTGAAACTGATAATACTGATTTCGACCCGTTGTTGTCGAAATTTCTCCCTGCGGAGATCTGCACAACCACAACGGCCAAAGTTAAGACCGGGAATCCCTCCGGTCGCTAGTTTTAAATGAAGATTGAAACTGACTTGTTACATACAACTGCTTCCGCTTCTCGTAGGTTAAATTATCAGATTTCCAAACATTTTAGGTTTTCAATTATTTTATATTTTCAAACGGTGCAAATTGTTTAACTTAGGAAGTTTAAATTCATGTTAAAAGTGGGTTTTAAGATCAAAATTCTCCAGAATTTCAAATATTTTAAATATTTTCAAACGGCTCAAATTATAGTATATTTTCAAACGGGTTTTTTAAATATTTTCAAACGGCTCAAATTATTTAACTTAGAAAGTTTAAATGCATGTTAAAAGTGACTTTAGGGATCAAAATTATTCGAGATATAGTTTTTTTTTAAATTGTAAATTTTATAAGAGGTAAAGATCTAAGTTGATAAATTTGAAGTTCGATCGGGCATACACAATGGCATGGCATATAGTTATTATTTAGTTTGAAATATATAATTATTTAATTTGTTCATAACTTTTTAAAGGTTGGGGTAAATGTATAAATTTAATTAAGGTATATTTTTTCTTTTTACTTCAAAAGGTTTGAGATGGATAAATTTAAGTTAAATAGAATCTATGTAATATATGTTTTTTAGAATTTTTATTATAAAAATAATAAATTTAGTTTTTATATTTATAAGGATAATGAAGAGGTTGATATTTACTAAAATTAAATTTGGTTTATTAAATTTTAATAAAGGTAAGTAATCATTTGGTTTGTTTTAGAATTTTATTTTTATGTTTGAATATAATTTTATCTTCATCTTTTTAGTTTCACAAAGATGACACATTCTTTTGATCATCTTGTTTCATTATGGAACTTGTGATAGCTTGTTATTATTTTCTTCTTTAAATTAAAAACAAAACACATACTTTTGATTTTCTAAATTATGGTTGATTATCTCCTTACAATATTCTCCTTAAACTTAAATATGTAACAATATTTTTAATATTGTCATTATTCATAGTGACCTCTTCTTTTATTCCTTGGTGATTTAGCTAAGACTTGTCATCTTTATGCCAACCCACATGAGCTTTTGTATGATGATTTTGATTTCAAGCTCAAAATAATCTTAGGCAATCTCTTGTCTTCCATATTGTTTATCCTGTTCTTGTAGATTAAGTACCCATTCATAAGAACGCTCTCAATGTGTTTTTTAATTATATCTTATTTTTTATTTATAAATTTTATATTAAAAAATTAAAATTAAAACTCACATTTTAGTGATATTTAATTGAAAATTTCCTTAATAAAGAATTAGTTAAATTAAGTAGTTGCACTGACCTTGTAATTTATAATTGTTTCATTTAATTACGTCGAAAGGCGTATACCTATTGACAATGAGCACAATTAATCAACTTTTAATCTAAAATTATAATCTGATGGTTAACAATTGAAGATGTTGGCATATTCTTAGTCGTCCTCCCAAATCAATGAATGTGATTTACTCTTCATAACTTCCTTGTATGTTTACTTTTTAACATTTACCTAATCATATTAAGAAATTACTGTAGCACTATATGATTGCCACGTTTAAATGATTAGCCTTTCAAATTACCATTTAGATTTCCTCAATTACCATTTAGATTTTCTCAATTGTCCAGGCGTTTCATTTTATGACTGCCTGTGCGTTTCATTTTCTGTCTTTCCTCATCATTTTCACCATGGATTGCCACGGATTTCGGCTGTGCGCCCTTTCGGCGTTCTCAGCCGCCAACTCGCGGCTGTGCTAGTGGATAAAGACTATCAAAATAAAAAAAGTGCAGAACTCTTCTTAAAAGAGAGGAATAACAATATATAAATTTGAATCAAAATTTTTTGGAGGAACATCCTAACTCAAAAAGCTAAAGAGAATTGCGAGATGCTATCGTTGAATGGAACTTATACCTTACAAATATTTATGAGTTTTTCAATGGATTAACAATAGAGAGGAAGATTAGATTAATATTAGAATATAGATCACTTAATTATTTTTAGGATTATAGTTGAAAGAATAATAAGATTAATCATATTTGTTATTTTGTTGATTTTAATTTTTTCTTTTGACATAGTCTCTAAAAATAACCTCTTGAGAAGGTTAGAAGATATTGGGATTTATTTTGGGTTGAGGGTTACAATAAACATATACTCATTGTTAAGATTTTAAATAAAAAAGAGTTGGGAAGAGGAAATAAGAGGATTATATTGGAAATTAAGAGGATTTTCAGATTAATTGTTATATTGATTTTAAAAAATGTTTTGACATAATTTCTAAAAATAATCTCTTTTAGAGGTTAGAAGATATTGAGATTCATTTTGGGTTGAGGGCTACTATAAACATAGATTCATTGCCAAGATTGTAAATAACAAAGGTTGGGAAGAGGAAATAAGAGGATTTATATGGGCAATTAAGAGGATTGTTTGGAGGAAAAACTTTTTATATGAATATAATTGAGAAGATTAATCATCAAACTTCTTCTAATGTGAGTGATATTTTCATTCTATTAAGGTTCTTATCTAACTTTTATAAGAAGATTAAAATTCTCAAACACTTATTTACTAACCATGGGATGTCTATAAATTCGAATTTTTCTTTACTAAATACAAAATGAACACAGTGATCATTAAATGGAAATAAATCATACTCACATACTCTTTATTATAATAGAAACTTCCAAGAAGTGCATTTTTTATAAGTATTTAGGAGTTAATTTTCATCATAAGCTATATGAGAAATGTAGTGTTAATTTTTTTTGGTTATGGAAGTTCAAAGTCTTGAAATATACATTAAAGTTTGAGAACTTTTGTTTTTTTTAAAGAATGTCCTCTTTGACATCCTTGTTTCTTTGACATCCTTGTTACATTAGTGATTTTGTATAGTTGTGAAGTTTTGGGTTGTGGTATTTCCACACACACTTGAGGAAAATCTAGTAAATACAAAAGTGATTTCTAGTAAATATCTTTAAAATTAAGTGGGATTCCCCTTATCCTACTGTTGGCACAGGGGTAGACCCAGGGTTCAACGCTCAAGAGTGCACCAACAAAGCCCTAACTACCGGCCCTTTCGGCAACACCTGCGAAGCAGATGAAGTCTCACCCGAGGTAGAGGCAGGGGTGGTTGCAAGACTCAGGTTTCTGCAACCTTAGCTGGGACACATATCTGTTACTAAATCATTTACAGAGCACTTAGCATCGATCATTAATCAATATTCAACCCTTATTATACTTCCCAGACAGCACAGAGCTTCGCGGTGTACACTCAGATCTATAGTATTTCAGCACTTAACCATAGTAACCCAGATCAGATCCAGAAGATCAGCACCGAGCATCCTCATACACATCAGATCTAACAATCATATATATCTAAGAAGCACAGGGCATAAGTGGATATATCAAAGCACATAGCATAAGAAAAGATAAACACATTTAATCAAATCACAGAGCATAACACACAGATTTACATGGTTCACTCCCACCATGGGGCTACTTCCACAAGATCTTCTTCTTTATTATCATCTTCAATCTGTTACAAGAACAAAGCCTCCAAAACCATTCTTAGTATGGGATAGAAGATCTACGCAGCTCGCTAGATCCTTCTTCCTTGCATTACAACACTTAGCATTCTATAGAAACCTTACAGTAACTTTCACTTAGCCTTGCAAGCCTTACACAGTTCACACAGAGCACTTATTCAACATCACATAGATGCACTACCAATTTCACTAAGCAATCACATCTAATACTTATTACATTGCCTATCCTTCTATTTATACATTACAAAAGTGGGCCTAAGCATGGGTAAACCCACGGGCCGACATCCCTTTTCCATTACATATTCCCAAAAACCCAAAAAGGACCCAAAAGGGGGCCTAGCTTCCGCAATTTCTGTTTCTCTTTGCGCTTTGTCTTCGACAGGCTGTCGAAGTCCCAAAAATGGTTAATTATGACCAAGTGTTCCTCAAAACTTGGTCAAGAGCCAACAAGTCCCCAACACTCACCTATGAATCTTCCCGAGTCACTTTGGTCTGATCAATTCTGCCTTGAATGCCTTCAGCTTGGCTCAAGATTCTTCGACCTGCTGCAGTGTGACAACCTCTTTCTCAATGAACTCCTGGATCACTGCGTCATTTACTGACCCTTCCAAGCATTGTTTCGTGGTGATGACAGCCTGTTCAAGCTCGACTCCCTGGATTTCAACTTCAGTGAACAGTTGGCATGCCTTTTCTTGGATTGGTTGAAGTCGTTGGGAGACTTCCATCACTTTACTTTGTAGCGTGTGTACCTGTTGTTGGGCAGTGCATTGTTATGGAAATATCTTCATTATTTTGACTGGGTTTAAGGCCTTCATCTACACCTGTAGCACATCTGTGTGATTCTTTGCTTCTTGGCGTTGTGCCTCCAATGCCTGCAACTCTGGATTCTCTATGAGGTTCTCATAAGTCTGGGTGCTTCTAGCGCTCAACTGATTTCATTCCAAGGAAAGGGTTTTTAATCGGCCAACTGCACTGCGGACAGTTGCCTCCCTGAGATCTCTTATTTCTTGAGGAGTCTCAGGCACGGTGCAAAGTTCCAGATCTGCGATGTGCTACTGAAGTTGTTGGATTACTTCTTCAAGTTGTGCCACCTACTGTGGGACACGTCCTTCAATCTTCACTTCTATGACTATCACAGAGTGAAGGGATTTGTGAACCCTTTCCTTTACTTCAAGTTTCTCTACTAGCAACTAGTCCTTGTTCTATTGTAACTGTGCTTTTTCCTCATCCCACTTTGCTTACAGGGAAATATTTTCCCATTCTGCCTTACTCTGTTGTTCTACAAGTGCACTTTGTACTTGTGTCAAATCCTGGGTGGCTTGTGTTGTGTATTCTTGAGCTTGTTGAAGGCGATCTTCGACTTTATCGACGATCTGGTGTAATTGGGTGGGCTCATCGCCTATTCCTGTTGTTGCGATTGTCAAGGGCGCAGTAGAAACTACTCGGATGGAATGGAGTGCCTGCTACACTTCTTGAATTTCATCCTTGATTCGGTTGAATACCTCCTCCTGCTTCTCTTCTTGCTTTTCTGCGATCTATAGTGAAGCATCATTCAGTGCATTGACTAAGAAGTCGAAGTCGTCCAGTGTGAGGGTAGTCTTAAACGTAGTCAGGGTGGCCTTAGTTTTCTTTCGGAATGAGGGATTTGGTGGGGTAATCTTCTTTTTCTTAGAAGGATCCTCCTCCTCTCTAGGTAGAGTAACCTTGCCTTTGTTTTTCTCAACTTTTTGTGCCACCTAGTTCTTCACCATCACCTCCTTGCGCAGGTGAGATCGAAGTAGTCTTCGTGGATGTGCTATAGACATATTGAACTTCATCATCCTTCTTATTCTTTCTTGTTCCAAGTGCATTCGGCATAGCTTCAGGGCTATCCACGTCGGACATTTTTGCGGGGTCCGCTGTAACAAGGAGGTATGTCGACCATTCCTTGGTAATATTCTCCAAGTATTCTTCTATCAAATTGTAGTATGATTGGAGCTGTTGTTTGTGCTCATCAGTGCCTGTTGTGATATAGGTGAAGTGGCGGTCTGCATTGAATTTTATCAAAGGTCTAAACCTGTGAAGTGTGTTTGGGGTGATGCGCAGTGTAGATTGGATTGCATTCTTCAATTGGTTGTAATAGGCATGGAATACAGAATTAGATTGCCACTGCTTGTTCATGTCGCTAGAGTACCATAGCATACAGAACTTCGCGGCCTGTGGTTCGAAGGGTTCGATCTCCGGAAAAGTGGCACCTTCTAGTAGCTCCCAGGCGATGAAAGCAATTAGTATGAGCAACCAACTAAAGTGGAACTCATACCCTTGGTCTTGCGCTTCTCTGCAATCAAGCTCTAGCTGTTTGACAAGGTACTGTGCCCAGTTCATCTGTAGTCCCTTGACGCACTTCCCTGCGAGGTCAACTACGAATCCAGTCACTTGTGTTGGTTTGTTCTTGTGAACTAGCTTGCCCATGATCAACTGACAAACAAGGCGCACTGCTCCACTCTGGATAGAGGCTACCTTGTAGCCTCGCGTGCCTTTCTCGACATCACCATAAGTTTCTTTTATCTTTTGTGCTAGTACTCGGTCTGAGGTCTTTCCAGGATAAAGCTCATGTGGGTCAGGGCCCTGCATACTAAGTCTTGTGATCCGATTGATCAAGGTCGGATCCACAATGATGTGGTAGTCCAACCATAAGTATCCTTCATGGTAGCAGGACAACAACAACTTGATGCATGTGTTGACTTCCTGGTGTCTTCTAAAGTGCAGGATCTTCATTACATTAAGCAGTGTGGACTGCACGAGGTTCTGGGTCCATGACTGTGAAACAATATTAGAATTATTGCCTTTGGTCCTGGTTAAGTACTTATGCGGGGCTAACATGCTGTAAAATTTACGATCTCCAAGGTTCAAATCACTAAATTCCAGTGCTGCGAGTTTATCCTAGTCAGCACGAACTGTGTGCACCCCTTTTGGAAGGTACGCGGTGATCAAAGTGTACTCGAAGTCTCGAGGTACACTGTCATGGTTGATGGCACCACTTAGAGGTGGTAAGTAAGTAGGTACAATGTGTGGGATAAGCTTAGCATTTGCGATGTCATCCCTATGCTTGGTCTGTTTCTCATCGATCGATAGGGATGGACCGGTGCAAGCAGTGGAAGGGGAGGCTTGGAGTCCTCTCGTTGACGATGATTGGAATCCTATAGATAATCCTTGCTCCAACATGACTCTCTCAGTCATTAAGTCAATCAAAACTTCTTCAACTACTTTCTCAACAACATTGAGCTCGTCCAACATACAAGCTCGGTTCAACTAGCTCGGGTGTGAAAATAAATTCAGGGACTACAGTGAATGGTATGGGAACAAGGCAATGATCACAGGGTGAAGTAATCTCAAATTTCGGGCTCAAATTCTCACTTCGCAAAAATTATTCTCGGTGCGTGGCGCGACGGACTAAGTAGGGAAAATTAGCAACGGTCTGCTTGCAATGGGCATGAGGTTGCATTAACTTATGTTCTGTCCATTATGGCATAGTCTAATGGTCTAGTGGCGAGCCATAAATGCTTTCTGACCCATTCGGAGCGGCATTCGAACGGTTATATTGGATTCCAATGGCTATATTACTTCACCTCGATGAAGTGGCATATGTCATTGTTCTGATATCCCAGCGAAGCTCCAATTCTGCAAAATCTCTTACTACGAGGTACCCTCTCGGATATTCTGTAATTTTTCAATCTTAGCCTTCTTCTTACTTAGATTTCTAGCCTTCTTTCCAGTGAGCTTCGTCTCGATGATTCTATTCCCATTTTGATTCTTATTTTCCTTGGACATAGTCACTTCGTGCTGGTGAGATTCTCTCCTAGGGTTTAGGTATATCACTTCTTCTTTGTCTGGAGTAGAAATTTCAGCCTTTTGTCTAGCTTTGGCCTCGATGTATGGGCTTCTAGTGTCAGATGGCTTCAAGCGGTTTTCATGTTCTTCTATCATGTGTGCGATCCTTTTAGTCATGAAATCTTTTAACTCTTGTCTCTGTTGTTCTAAAATCTCTTCTTCTTCCTTCTTTCTGGCTTGATCCCTTTCAATCCAAGGTTTTCTGAGTAGCATAGTAAACGGGGCGTTGTCCTCAATGAATTTGATAATCTCAAAATCTTCTTTTGTCGAAGTTCCATTGACTGTCATAGGTATCTGAGCGAGTTTTTCACATAACACCATTAGTTTTCCTCTGAATAGTCCTATTCCTCCCAGTGAAGAAATCATGGCAGATTTCCCTATAGCTTCCCAAGTTCTTTCTGGCATAATGTTCACTTGTGTTTCTTCATCAAGAATACAGTCAATGTCAAAGTCTCCTATTCTTTCTTCAACTTGCTCCTTTTCTTTGAATATCTCTGGTAATCAGACATATTTATGTTCCTTCGGGGTTTCTTTCATCTGTATTAATACTTTCTCTAATTCCTGCTGGGTTTCTACCTTTTCTGGATCTTCCTTATGGTCTTCTTGATTCAGATTTATCTTTTCAAGCTTAGCGATCATTCTAGGGAAATACAATACCTCATGGTCCATAGCTTTGCAACAGAGACAACTAGATCTTCTACCAGGGAATTCCTTATCTAGATGGCCTAGTTTTCCGCAACTATAACATAGGACTAATCCTCGCTTTCTTTTAAATGATGCATCTTCTGTACTGCGCACTAGAATTGTGATAGATAACCTGCAAAAAATTCTTTCTAGGATCCTACATCCATTTGTTAGTCCATACATTCTTTCTATGCATAGGTATAACATATCTATCATTATACTTATAAGATCTATTCATATCAAACTTTTTTTCATCTATTAATGCCCTAGTTTTTAAGCTAGGACAGAATCTATCAAACATACCTAGATCCATGC
>ML777379.1:970182-1010311 GCA_009831015.1 Picea engelmannii | reverse complement strand
ATATATATATATATATATATATATATATATATATATATATATATATATATATATATATATATTACAAGTCATCTCTCCTTGAAGAACTTTGTCCTCGAAGCATGGGCAAGGATGAATGTGTAGATCTAAATGCCTCATCTTCCCAAGTAGCTTCATCTTCAGATAGGTTTTTCCATTTGATCAAATACTCATTAATTCTTCTAGAGCGTAGGAATTTGGTTCAGACTTTGAAGATGCCTTCATGAATTAAAATTAACTTTCCTTCTTCATCTAAAAGAGGAAACTCTATTTTTATATTGACGATAGGACATAGTTTTTTCTTCAAACTAGAAACATGAAAAACATCATGCAATTTCCCTTTATTTGGAATATCGGGGGCATAAGCAACTTGTCCAACTTTCTTTCAAATTTGATAGGGTCCATAGAATTTAGGAGCTACTTTTTGTTTCTTGTAATTTTTATGAGAAATTTGCTTGTAAGGATGTATTCGAACAAACACCCACTCGCCTACCCTAAATTTTCTGTCGGTTCTTCTTTTGTCAGCTTATTGTTTCATTTGGTTCCTTGCTTGTTAAAGGTGATATTTAAGAGTGCGTATAACTTCATCTGACGTGGCTAGATAGTCATTCACGACAGGAACCTTATAATTGATAACATACTCCTTAATAGAGGGAGGTGGATAACCATACAATGCTTCAAATGGGGACATTTTTGTTGAGGTATGATATGTAATATTGTACCACCATTCTGCAATATGTAGCCAATTGATCCATTGTGTCTGACGATCATTCAAAAAATTCCTTAGATACCCTTCGAGGCATTTATTAACCACTTCCATCTGGCCATGTGTTTGAGGATGGTATGGAGTACTCATGGTTAAGGATGTTCCCACCTGCTGAAATAGTTCCTTCCAGAAATTACTAGTAAACTTGGGATCTTTATCGCTTATGATAACTTTGGGAAATCCACGAAGTTTAAAAATATTTTTAACATAGCTATAAGTGACTTGACTGGCCTTTTTCCTTGAAGAGATCCCGAAAAAATGGGCATATTTGGTTAATCAGTCAACAATTACAAATATAGTGTCTTTTTCTTTAGAGGTAGGAAGACCCGTAATAAAGTCCATAGAAATTTCAGACCATTTTTGGGATGGGATATGAAGAGGTTGTAAAAATCCTAGAGGAGAAATAGTTTCAAACATTTTTAGTTGACAGGTGTCGCATCCTGCCACATATTTATGAATGTCGAATCGCATACCTTTCTAGAAGAAGGATTGGTGTATATTGTAGTAAGTTTTGAAAAATGCCACATGGCCTACTGACGGGGAAACATGATTTTCTTTCAAAACTTGGAGTTTGAACTTGGAAGAGCTGGGTAAAAATATTTGTTTCTTATACCATAGTATGTCATTTTACCAAGTGAAGTTAGGGTTTACAGTTGGGTTTCCTTCGACTTCTTCTGTTAGTCTTCTTATTTCTGGATTTTTGATATACTCAATTTGAACTTCTGCGATCCATTCAGGAATGATTATGGACATGGCACATAGAGTAGAATAATTATAAATTTTCCTTGATAAACCATCCACAAGTATATTATCCTTCCATTTTTTGTAAATAATATCAAAATCAAAGACCTGGATTTTGCTCACCCATTTTTGTTTCTTCGATGAAAGGTTTTTCTAGGTTAAAAAGTACTTCAAGCTATTGTGGTTTGTTTTCATGAGAAATTTTGATCCCAACAAGTATTGTTTCCTCTTAACCAAGGCATGCATAATCGCCAACATTATTTTGTCATACGTTGATTTTGTTTTCTCCCTTGGTTTGAATTTTTTACTTCCAAATGTGATGGGACGATTATCTTGCATAAGTAAAACACCTAATCCAACCGATGAAGCATCACATTCAAGGAAAAATGATTTGGAGAAATCTGGGGTTGGAAAAATTAGAGTGGATGTCGTTAAGAGCTTCAACCTTCTAAAACATGCTTCAGCTTCATCGTTCCACTTAAATGCATCTTTTTTCAATAATGTTGTTAATGGGGCCACAATTTGTGCATAGTTTCAAACAAACCTTATGTAGTATCTGGTAAGACCCACAAGACCTTGTAATGATGTGATTGATTTGGGGCTAGGATACTTAGTAACTACATCAATTTTCTTCGCATCAACCTTGATTCCTTCATTTGATACGACGTGTCCCAAAAATACTTTCTCTTTTTGTCTAAAAATGCACTTGGATTTGTTAGCGTAGAACTTATTTTATTGAAGGATTTTTAATACGGTATCAACATGTTTGAGGTGTGAGTTCTAGTTCTTAATATAAACAAGGTTATCATTGAAGAATACAAGCACACATTTTTGTAAGTATGGACGAAATAAATCATTCATTATCGCTTGGAAGGTAGCAGGGGCATTGGATAAACAAAAAGGCATGACTCAAAATTCGAACGACCCTTCATGGGTACAAAAAAATGTTTTGTGAATGTCTTCCTCTCAAATTCTTATTTGGTAATAACATGACTTCAGGCCTAGCTTGGAGAAATATCATCTAATAACTCATCCACAATTGGAATGGGAAATTTATCCTTTATCGTAATTTTGTTTAGTGCCCTATAATCAATACATACTCTACATGATCCGTCTTTTTTCCTAACAAGTATCACCGAAGCTAAGAAAGGACTCTTTCTTCATGTAATAACACCGCATCCCTATAATTATTGAACCAAATGCTCGATTTCGGTCTTATGTTGTGGCGACTGTCTATAATACTTTTTTATAATTGGTACAGAACTGAGAATTAATTCTATGATGCGATCTCTCGAACGAGGTGGAGGAATCCCACAAGGAAATTCCTGAAAAATGGTGTTATATTTTCTAATATTTTTTTCCAATTCCCTGGGATCATCATTTTTTCCTCCTCAGTAGTACCCTCCATTGCATAGCAATGTAAGAAATAATCTTGGGCTCCCTTTTTAATCAAATTTTCCATCTTATTAGATGAGACTATTTATGGGGGAGGATAGTTAATTCCATGTAATTTGTACTTTTCCCCATTTTTATAGAACCTTGTAAATTGCTCTTGTAAGCTCAATCCAACAGTGCCAAGCGTGGCTAGCCACTGGGCCCCCAAGAAAATATATACTCCTTCTATTGACATAGCATACACAAGAGATTTTAACTTGTAGTCACTCATGGATACTTCTACCTTATGGCACTTTCCATCACATGACATCGTCCTATTTCTCGAGATGGAGACATGAAATTCAGAGGTAGGATGGATGAATATGTTTAATTTCCTTGTTTTCTTTGTATATATAAAGCTATGTGAACTGCCACTATCAATGAGCACTGTTACTTTAGTTATCTTAACATACCCATAAACTTTCAAAGTTTGGGGCTGAGAAATCCTCATCATTTCAACAACAAAGAGTGTCGTATTTGTGTTTTGATTCCCTAACTCATGGGGATTTTGTGAGTCTTCATTATTTGGCTCTTCATTGGATGAATATGTGTCCCCCGCTTCTTCATCCTCGTCACTCTTGTATATTTTGCAATGAAATTTGTTTTTGTCTTTCCACTTGTGGCATGGTTTCCAATTAGGTGTGTTACATTTAAAACATCGATCCTTAATCTTATCTTGTCTCGTTTCTGGTGGTGATGCCTGTTTGTGAGTGGGGATGTATTTGGAGCTAAAGTATTAAAGTGAGAACCATGTTGTCTTTTGATAAACTTTAAGTTTATTCTCAGCAATTTTAGTTTTCTGGCGAGCTTATTCGACATCCTTAATGTCAAGTAATTCGAGTTCATTTCAAACATTTTCCTTCAATCTTGATAAGGCTATTTGAAGTAGCCAAAATTCTGATATATTAGAGACACAAGTGGCTAACATGTGTAAATCCTGAAAAATTTCTTCTATTGTACTGCACTGTCACAATCAAGTGAGCTTAACAAAAACTCTTTTTTCTTCTGTGTCGAGAAAACAAAGAAAGAAGTTTTTTTTAATATAACCCGGTCTCTTGCTATATATTTAGATTTTTCTCTCCACCATAATAACCAATCATATGCAAAGTCTTTCAAATGTATAGATGTGACATTATTTTTTTCTTCGTCATCAACAATATAGTAAACCAGAAGTACTATTCGATTTTGTTTACCCATCTTGTTACTTCTCTAGCATCAGATCCATCAAAATTTGAAACAATAATCTTATCCTTGGGCATGCCATTATTATAAGTCCACATGTTGGGTGAATAATGTGATTGGTGAGGCCCTGACTGTGACGTTGAGTTACATGGGATTCTACTCCCATTTGCGATTGTTTCAATCTCTAATCTCATGCCTTGGTATTTTTTGTTTCATTCTTCTAGTTCTTCGTTCATTTTGCCAATTTTAGCATCAAATGACATATTTACTTAATTTATAAGGTTTATGAAAAAATATTTAGAACTTTCGCTTAGCTCCATTTTGGAGGAAAAGTTGTCTTCGGTCTTTTTTTTCGGTTTCTCCTGGATTTTTCCTCGTGTTCATGTTGAGTTTATATTTTAATATATATTTTTATATATTTAATAGTTTTAATATTAAATATATAGATGGATATCTACATTAGGGTATGGTAGCGGGAAGGGTCGAGCGACTATTTGTAGGCTGTGAAGGGTCATGAGAGGGTAAGGGCAGAGAAACATTTTGGAAAGGTATGCTGAGAGTGGTATGGGTCGTGATCAATTGTGTGATGGACGAATGGTGATTGGGAGAATGGGCAAATGGATATGGTCGGGGTGCGGGAATGGGAGAATGGTTATGACACGGTAGGAAAATGGGATATATATGTGATATGCTCATAGTGGTATGGGTCGTGAGTGGTTTTGTGATGGGTGAATGGTGATTGGGAGAATGGGTGAATGAATATGGTCGGGGTGCGTGAATGGGAAAATTGATATGATAGGAAAGGTGAATGATAGAATGGGACGATGTGATGGAGGGAAGCACGGGGTAACTGAGAGAGGTGAGGAGTGGGAGTCTGTGGGAAGGAGTTAGATTGTGTTAGAGGGACTACATCCTATGGATGAGGGATGAGGGAGAAGGAATGGAAGAGTTGAGAAGGTTGTGTGGGATGAGGGCATGGATGAGGAAGCATGGGGACTAGTGGATGTGTGTGTGGGAGAATGAGAGCGTGAGAGTAATGGAAGTTAATGGAAGAGGAATGGTGATTATGTGAATGGAATGATGGATGAGGATTCTCATTGGGATGAGGTGAATGGAATGATGGAGTGCATGCGAGAAGAACCTAGCTTTGATACCAACTGGAAGACTCAACATTAAAACACAAAATTTATTTTATAAAATATATATTATTCTTTATTCATTGTATATTTTAAAATACAAGGATGTATATAAATACACATAAGTGGGAAATGTCACGTCTTTTTATGCAAAAGAGTGCAACTTTACATTTTAATATATATATATATATATATATATATATAAGTAAGACAAGAAAGAATGAAATACAAGAAGATAATTCTAACCATTAGATATCATTTTCCATTAAGATTATTTGTTAACAAATAGGAATTACATTCATTGCATCTCAACAATAATCTGGTTTTTAGGGAAAAGACCTAATTTAAGACTAAATCATAATTTAAAAAGATATCCTTGACCTACCAAATAGGATCCAAATCGTAATCTCCCACATCATATCAGTCAAACTTCATGTACTAATTTCCTTGATCAAGAACAGGTCGAATTGATGGGGTGTCAATTTAACCATGACTAGGCAATTTTGTAGGAAACAAAAATTCACAAAATATGGACAAATTTCCTTCAAATATTCACCTATATCTCCCCACGGGTTCATTTGTTTGGGAAACGACCCATGTAATAGATTCGAATAGATTTCCAAATTTCTTCACCATTTTCTTCGAAGAGTCGTCATAATTTGACTATTAAAACAATCACCTACAGGAAAATTCTGCATCTTTTCAACTTTTTCATATGGTAATGACCAAAATGTGTCTGAAAAAAAGGATTTTTTCTCCTTTAACTCCTCCAACATCTCATCAAAGGGCTATCAAAACTATGATCCTTGGTGACATAAATAAAAAATGTATTTGTTATCATAACCTGGAAACTTTCATTATTGAGTAGAGGATTGACCTTTGGATTGTTCATGTTTCATCTTAGTCTTGAGCGCTACATTGCTCGAATACAAATTAATGTTCATCTTTATAACTTTCTTGGACATCTCATGTTGATTTGTTTTCTTTGTTTTCAACTTTTGTACCTTTTCCTGTAGCTTGGAATTCTTGAGTTCAAGTGACAATCTTTCTTGTTTCATTTTTTTATAATTGTTTGCAATTTCTTGACCTTTTTCTTTGATTCATCCCTTGTCATTGTCCTAAAATCCTAAAATCCTTCCTCAAGTGTAGCTTGTTTTATATTGATTGAAAACTTGTTCTTTCTTGTTCTCATTTTGTACCTATGCCCCTTTGTTATAGCGTTATTAACCCCCTAACCCTTAGGAAATCATCTCCTAGAGGTCACCTACCCAATTCAACCACTTTCATCACTTTGTCCTTGAGTTTCTAGCCTAATTTCCCTTCATTCTCATTTGTCCTTCTTCAATCCTGTGACTGAATGGGTTGGTCTCCCTTTCTGAACTGCCAAGTCATGACCCAGTCACCCTGTCTATGTGCATGAGTTGCGACTGAGCCTAGAAGCTCCCATATTTGGAATTGGTTGCAATGGATGAGAACTTCCTCTGATTTCTCATGGTTTAGTCTCGATAAGGATTCCATTATGGGACCAACGATCTTATCCTACTAACCATATGGCCTTATCTCTAAATCCCTATAAGAACCAAGCCATTTCCCATGAGAGCAGGGGGAAAGAACTAGCAAGTTTAGTTTGTCATTTTGGTGGAAAAGCTTGGGCAAGGAACTTGGAATAAGGACATATCTTCAGTTTACATCTGTAAGTTGTGATATTTCTTACTTGATTAATAGAAGATATGTTGGATGTTTCCCTCTAATTGATTGTTTATGTAAGTTCATGTATTCATTAATAGAGAATTGGTATGATTGTGTGTTATGACATATTATCAAGTCTAGGAGCATCCTTTGTTCATGTCTCTATCTATGTCTTAGGTATAGGAAGAACCTAAGGGAGCTCATCTCTTACAGGGTGTTAAATCCCTACAACAAATTGGTGACCATACTAGGGAGATCTCCCTTTATGTTATCTTCTTCCTTCTCTATATGCTTTCTTTCTAATATCTTTACCCATTTAAATGTCCTGATCTAATTTCCATCCTTTGTTGTACTCTTTCCCGAATCCAGTTGAAGAAACCTCTACCTTGGATCTGATATATCTCCCCCTAGATATCACATTCTTTGTTTCGGTTATGACTTCCCAGTGTACATAGAGCGACCAAAGCCTTTCTGGTCGTGATTTTCCTTCCTTTGAGCAGGGACCATCCATGCTCCCAAGTATACCAGGAGTGACCATACCTTCTAGTCACCCTGTTTCTCTTACTGAGTCACGACCCAGTCGCACTGTCTCCCTCTGTAGGGAGGGATTGACCTCTTAAAACCCCTTTTCTGGAGAGTTATCCTTAAAAAAAAAACTTACCCAGATCCTTTTCCACTGGTCTCCTTCAACACTCCAGACCTTTCTTAGGCCTATATCATTGATTTTGTTTCGAATTATTTTGAAATTTATCTTCTTTTTTTTTTTTCCATTTCATGTCATTGATGGGTACAACCAGAATCATCTAGTATAAATCCCTTCAATCCAGTAGAAGCCTATCCATAGATACGTGAGAATATTCTTTCGTAAAGTCTATCATTTTATTATAGAAGTATCTTTTTCATTAGTTTGAACGTTTTTCGTTTCCCGAATCATTTGAGAACCCTTCAAAATATTATCTAGACTTGAAATCTTTCATGTGATTTAATTTTTCATGCTTGTTTTTCTATTCCATCTTTTGCATTCATTATAGAACATTGTTGATTGAAAGTGAAGGCTGAACAAATTTTTTTTGTTACAATTTTCATGTAGTTTGAAAAAATAAAAGAAACAAAAACATTTTCTTTAGAGTGCTTTAAAATATGATTGAAACAATTTGTGCTTGGTTAGGAATTTCATAAATCATCCCATAAGTTTGGTTGAAAAATTATTCTTCTGTCTCATTTGCAAGAATCAAAGTGAATCGATATGTATTGGGCTGTTTTCTTTCATAAAATGCAAACAAAAAGATACTCTTCTCCCTCCCGTAAATAAGATTCATTGAAATGAAAACGATTGAAATTTCATTCTTTTGCACCTATTTGGAGTTGATTCCTTTCACCTCATGAGTTTCACTTCCTCACAACCTTTTGAGTAAAGAACAACTTAAAAAATGAATATGTGTTAATAAGATTTATTAGACCTTTTATTTTCTAAGAACACCAAAAATAATCTAGGTGTAGGGTCTTTGGACTAAGATAAGTGAGTAAAGTGTCTAGGACCATGAAACAAAACCATAGAACACTAAAGAGTGCTTAAATCCAACTTTCATATATGAATAGTTGGGAACCCCCTCTCACACAGGGGCTATAGACGAGGTTGTGTGCAGATGGGAAATGGAGATTACCCCTCCAAGTCTTACCTAAACATAGTGGAATGATAGTATATCAGGTATTCTTCTATAGAATTGGTTGTTTCCATTTTGTCTCGAAACTTCATGAATCCCGAATCCGTTCGAGGTCCTCTAGATCTTTTTTCGGTCCTCTTGAGGAATTTCAAACTCGATATCTGGCCCATAATATCAGACCTGAATATAGTTGTACCTACCTAGCAGCTGAATGCAAGTTGGTGACCTTAGTTTCCATAATATTTAGGAATTTTACACAAGGTGACGGTGAAGGGGAGTCTTTGTTGTACCTGGATCAGATGTCAAACTCACTCAAGCTCCTTGGAGGGAAACCCACATATAGATCATCAAGGGCCTTGCACCAAGGTGTAAGTCTATTAAGTAGGCCGACAATGTAACTAATCCACCCAGTTATCCCCACCCCTTCTCACATGTTCCCACAATGTTGGATTTCATCACCAACTAGTGAGCTCATGGCAAGAAGCTTTGGTTTGTTTTCTTGATTCCTATATTTCTTAATGCGTGATGTTTATTTTCTTTAGTTGGATTTTGGATTGTTATTGTCATAGGTTAATCCTAGCCAACCAAAACCTGTGTAGGTCTTGGAGGACGCAAGGTTTTCCTCCGCTGCATTACAAAATATTTCCTTCCAACTCACCCAAATACCACCCTTGAGAGGAATTCAATGAGTAAAAATACTACGAAGTAGGAAGCATTGTTATCTCTTTTCTTAAACACCTAGAAGGAGACAATTTTCGAGAGAGATTTGTACTCCTTGAAAATCCACCCTTCACTGACCCTTTCGGTCCCCTCCTCCTTCAGGTAAACTCTCCCAAAGAACCTGAACTTGATACTGATTACCCTTGTCTACCACTTGTGCCTTTTGAAGACATCGTGAGCATGGAAACCCAACAAACCAATCCATTCTAAGTTTTCACCACTCCACCATGGGTTTTTGGTCCATCTGACCCCATACAAACCCCTGAAAAACCCCACAACATCCTCGATCGATTAGATACAACTATAGAATCTTCTTTTAAACTCTTGCAACAAGATCAGTCACATGCCTCTTCTCACACCCCTCATCCCCCCATATCTGGAATCTCCCATATGTTTCAAAATTCTTTCCCCCATTCCTCCCCCATCCACTCTACACCAAATCAAGCTCAAATGAAATTTTCCCCAACCCAAACATTGACATTGACATATGTATCACATGTTGTCCTAACCATCATACCTCCACCTTAAAAAACACAACCTTATACACCCCCCACTGGGGGGGAACCTTTCTTTACTCTGTTGTTCTTAGGAGGCGATCCCAACCTACTTGGGAAACAACCTTCAACAGGAGGATTACCTCCCCAAGGAATTCAACTAATGGATTTTGGCCAACAAACATCTATGATCCAACCTTTCACTAGGGGACAACCCATGTACTCAGGGAAAATATCTGGCCAACATCTAGCCGAGGGGCAACCCTCGACTTCCAGATCATTTTTAATGGGAGAATACCCTCATATCGCACACCAACCTTTATTTGACTGGGGGAAACCACCCATTGGGGGGCAACCCCTAGCCACAGGGCCATATTCGCTCTAGGGGAAACAATGAAGTAGGTGGCAACCCCTAGCTACCAGGAAACACCCAACACGGGGACAAATTATTATTTCTACCACCATCCTACTATTTTTCCACCCTTACCTAGGAATATCAAATACTATATGGAACCAAACTCAACAACTTTCCAATCCTTCAATTTCCACTCAACCAGGAGGACCCCCTAGAGGACCACCCCATGGTGGAGGGGGAGAACCATATGGTGGCAGACCCCCTAGAGGACCACCCGATAGGGGAAGACCCCCTGGGGGACCACCCTATAGAGGCATACCTCTTGGAGGACCACCCTATGGAGGAGAACCCCCCGAGGGACCACCCTATGGTGGAGGAACCCCTGAGGGACCACCCTATGGAGGAGGACCTCGTGGAGGACCACCTTATGGAGGAGGATATCTTGGAGGACCACCTTATGGAGGAGGACCCCCTAGAGGACCACCCTATGGTAGAGGACCCCCTGGAAGACCACCTTATGGAGGGACCTCCAAAAAAACTTCCAAATGGAGGAGGACAATATAACCCACCTCCACAAGTCAACAAACAATTATTATTCTTAACAACTTTAGATTTTCCTAATCTTTCACGATTGACTAATGACCCCATACAACATTCCTATTTTTGGCCCCCCATTCCTACCAAACTCCCATCCAATATTCCCAAGTTCGAGGGAAATCCTGGAGAAGATCCAAACAATCACGTTATGACTTTCCATCTATTGTTTTCTTCGAACTCCTTGATGGATGATTCCATCTGATTACAACTTTTTCAGTGAACCCTTACAAGATTAACAACTAAATGGTATATATAATTGTTGTGGAACTCCTTTGACGACTTTAATTCCCTTTCCATGGCATTTTTGACACACTTTCAATTGCCTATCTGCTATGAGACCGGTACTAAGATATTAACCTCGTTACGTCAATCAAATTCCACCCATATTTCAAATCACATTAATGAGTGGACGCGTTAGTGATGATTAATCAAAGTCACAATCCCAGATCAATTATTATCTGATTGGTTCAAAAAATCTCTTTTTCCACCTATATCTTGAGATTTTTCCATGGGAGGCATTGTCACCGAGGAACAAGCCATCATTCGAGCCCAGTATTTAGATTTTGTATACTCTCAATCAGGCACGTTATACGACCTAATTCCCAATGCTCCTCGATCGTCGAATGATCCAACCAAACCTACACTTGGACCCCATGTCGATGGTATGATTAGTATTATTTCTACAGATACAACCATTTAGATGACTGGGCAACACATCCAATCGAATAAAGTTACCAATGGTAGCTCATATTTCCATACACACACTCCAAGTAATCCCCCTACCCAAATCTCCGAGGCTAATTTGCTACAATCAACCGCACCCAAAAAATACAACAATCTGAAGGAAAAAAGAAGGGTAACAATAATAAGAAAAATAAAAACTATTATGAGTAGTTGGGCCCCAAGACCCAAGAAAAAAATGTTGAGGGTAAGCCCAAGCCAAAGGCCAAATATCTCTGCATGATTTGTAAAGAGGATCATTTCACTAAATATTTTTCTCATCTTGGCGAAATCCAACAATATCTCGAAAAAAACTCATCCTTTTCTACGCCTGTAGTTTTAACATATCCTTTCCCCCCCAGCAACAACAACTTGTTGTGCACGCAAGCACCCCACCTGGGAGCAACCCCGAATCCCCATCTGTAAACATCTTGATGGTTAAATTTGCGACCATATCTACTAGTGCCAAGAATTATGATTCTTCGGAAGGTGATTATTTACCCAAGGATCCCCTTGCATCCACCCCACCCAATATACCTCTCACACTAGAGAAGCCAGCTATCAAACCTTCCTTATGCCCTCCAAAGGGAGTACTTCATCGCACTATACATAATCCTAATGCTCGAGAAACCCAACACTATAGTATAGTAGAAGATATCACCCAAGATCCTTGCGCCATGTCGTCCCTTGAAGTACTGCAGTCCTACCTCGCGCAACGTAAATATTTATTATCATCCATTGGTGTAATTGACCCTACAAAATCCAATGTTATTTCCTTCGACACAAATTTCAATGATTCCCTCTTATCACACCAACTAGCATTACATCACACTGTCCAATCTCTTAATAAAAATGTTTTTCAAACAATACTTGATGAAGGTCCCACAACCTGCATCATGCCCTTGAAATGTTGCAAATATCTTGGTTCTCCCCAACTTATCACATCATAAACCATCCTGAAATATTTTGAAGACCATTTTTCAAAACCCACAAAATTCTCCCCTCATTACCTGTTGAACTTGCGCGAAAAAACTATTTTGGTAGAATTCAAGGTGATCGATGCCACACTCGACTATAATTTTCTTTTAGGTCACACCTATTTTTACGCCATGAATTTTTTTGTGTCTAGTGTCTTTCATCTTGTTAAATACCCCCATCAAGGAAGATCGTCACTATAGAACAACTTGACTTTTGTACCCCAAATGTGTGAATAAATCCTAATGTGAATGTCCCTTTTATAGAAGAGTATTATTTGGGATGAGAAAGCATCGGGGTAGGACTTTATCTCTCATTAATGGGTACTTTTTCCATCCCTCTACGAGATATAACCTCAACCATCTCCATCAATATGATCTTTGTGGTTACCAGTGCACCCATCAGTTTCAATGACCCTTGGGTAAGCCCTCACCCATCTGATATGGAATCTTATGGAGACACTATGCCACTCTCAACAATTGAGATAGAATATTTAGTAATACAATCGATAAAATAATCTTCTGATTCTCATTCTAGTCTTCTACTGGATGAGGAGCTACATTAGTTTTCCTCTCCCTCTTGGGATACCAATGTTTGACCGTCCCATGACTTTCTCAACATCGTCCTTCCTTCAGCCGAAGTCATTATGGAAGTCATGGATTTACAAGATAAACCTTGGGATAATTTTCATCATTGATCCTCCTTCCTACCCTTTGAAGAGAAGAAATAAACCTAGATACAAACCCTCGTTTCAATTGATATCCAAGATCCATCCATTTTTCCTTCTACATCATACCCTATTTTATCTAAAGGAAATTTGTGAAATATTTCCAAAACCATTTCGATCGATATTTCAGTTAAACCTAGGGCTGTGGAAAACATCTGGATAGGAGCATATTGTTCCCCTAAAGAAATCAAAACTTATACTTCCCTATTCAAATAATTTTGCAGGTTCTCACAACTACAACGTTACTTAAACCCCAAAATTACAATAAAGATTTCATCCTATATCTAGCAAATTTTGGTACCATTGTTGGAATGGTATTGGTACAGACTGACGATCAACACAAAAAACATGTTATTTATTATCTCATTAAGGTTTTAGTTGGTTCCAAGCTTAGATATCCCTACGTTGATAAGTTGGCGCTGACATCTATATACGTTGTCCAACGATTCTGGCATTGCATTTTTCTCGGAACCACCACTTTTATATTTGATGTGAACCCAATGCAATATATTTTGTCATGCTAGATATTGGGGGGAAGGTACTCTAAATGGATCATCATGTTACAGTAATTTGATCTTGAATTATACACCCCTAAATCCAAAAAATCCTTGATTTTTGGAGAATTAATGACCGATCTTCCTCGAGCCTTTGATGAATTTGTGGGACAGGACATGTTTCCTGAAGAATCCTTGTTTCTCATCGACTCATCTGAACCTTGGTATGGAGACATATTGATTTATCTCCAGAACCAATGTTTCCACCCCAATATGTCTAAAGATGGTCGTTGTAGTATACGCCACCAACCCCGAAACTATCTCATCCTCGACGATACTATTTACTGTCATGGAGTCAATATGGTGATACACTGATGTGTCATCCATTTTGAATTCAAATGAATCCTAAATGATTGCCACTATGGAGAATGTGGTGGCCATTTTTCTAGGTTAGACATTGCCTAAAAGATTTTACGCGCAGGTTATTTTTGGCCCACAATTTTCAAATATTGCATTGATACAGTACAAAAATGCCACCCTTGTAAAATATTTTCCAAAAGCATGTGTGCTCACCCCTCTCCTTTACATCAATTCATTTCATTTGGCCCATTCACTAAATGGGGCATCGATTTCACCTCTTTTTTACTCTCAAGAAAATGGTCAAATCGAGTCCATTAACAAGGTGCTCAAAACAATGCTCCAGAGAATGATTGGAAAACATAAATCCAATTGGAATTTAATGTTGTTCCCGACTTTATGGGAATATCATACCTTTTCCAAAACAACAACTATCTTCACCCCGTTCCAACATGTCTATGGTTTGGAGGTCGTTTTACCCATTGAATGTGAAATACAATATCTCAAGCTAGTTGTCAAACTCTTGCTTGACACTTCTGTCGAAGAAGAGAGACTCCTATATTTATATTTTCTTGATGAATGATGTTGATAAGCCATCATGGCCAATGAGTCTCATCAAAAGAGCATCAAACACCAATACGTTAAAAAAATACACCCTCTAACCTTCCTAGAAGAAAATTTAGTTTTGGTCTACAAGCAAGAATGTGACAAGTTAGGCACAGGTAAGTTTGAACCTTTATGTCATGGCCCCTATATAATTACATGAGTTCTTAAAAAAGGATCCTATGAGGTATCAAACTACCAAGGAAACCCATTATTGGAGCCCCACAACAGGCTCTACTTGAAAAATTACTATTCATAAGCCTTGCACTATCTATTTCTTTTGTACCATATGTATTATAGCATGCTATGGTTGATTTTTTTTTCCCTTTATGTGACAGTATTTGTCAAATTTTCTTATACTACTTAATGCACGAGTTATAGATGTCGTTGTTTCCCTCACCCTATTTTGGATACATGGATGGAGCTAGTTGCACCTCCAGGAACATCGCATCCACTGCCTAGGTAATTATTTCACCCACCAACAATATAGTCAGCTTTGGGGGAATCTATCTAGGCCCTCCAATGAAAAATGTTGCATAATATAGTGTCTTCATTGAACTTCTGACCAAAGCATCTATTTTGGGACTACGTCACCTGATAGTACGCCTAGATTCCAAGCTCGTCATTTCACACCTCGACTTGACTTATTCTATTCGACATCCTATCCTTTTTCAGAAATATTTAAGGGTATGACTCTTGGAATGATTATTTCATTTTATCTCTTATGAACATATACCAAGACAATTCAATTCTTTACTTGACTCACTAGTAAATTTTGTTTTGAATTGGCATCTACTTCATTAAAAAGCATCACATTCAACATTCACTGTATAAACCATTATACACATCATTCATCACATATACATAAGAAGAAATAACAAAGCCATATGTCCATATATATAAATATATATAAAGTGTGTCTAAAAAACATCCAAAACCAATATAACATAACAAAATTGGGCTTTCCACCCATACATATGCAAAACAAAAATGCACCAAAAGTCCATCACACTAAAGATCACTAGTAGAAAATCACTTCCTGTGTGACCTTCCACAAAAGGCACCTGAACCAGTTCCCCACACCCACTAAATTCATCTGTATACATAGAGGTATATCATCCATATGTGGCACTCGAATACCAACATTCAAATGATTGATATTCTCCTCAAGATATTCCAAGAGCTCTGCATCAGATGTTCCACTGTGTTGTTCTCTACCAACACCTAGCTTCTCACCTTGCCTATCCAATGGTGATATACCCATTGGACATGTTGGTGCACAATATGCCCATCAAAAATTATTTGTTATGTTACACACAAAAACAATTATATATAACAAAATCACAAAAACATTAAAAATATAAAAAAATATTGTAAATTTATCTTTCTTACCAAACTCATTGTTGAAACTTTCCCCCTTGGGGAGAACCATATCCAGATCATCACGATAATCAAACTGTGATATGCGTAAACATCTACCACTAATATATGGTGATCCCACCATCGAAAAAACTTGGCATCAAATTGAAATTGTGTTCCACCCCCGAGTCGAGACAACAAATCTATCCATTTCTTCATCGTCGGATCCTTGAACCCAACATCTGGCACCACATCCCATGGAAATGATGTAGGCACTTGATCGAAGAAGAAATATAATAATAAGGATCCATCAAAAAATTGTTTCTGCCATCCCAACCTACATTTGGTCAGTTTTACCTTCATATTTTCTAGAATGGTTGCAAACTAATTGTACACCATAGGAGATAGACTCATCACTGCATAGTCCACCTAGCTCCTCAAAGCCATGTGTGGCCTAGTAATCTCCTCCCCTTGTGTAATGGTAAATAAAATAGTGAATAAAGTTAAATCCATGACCTAGCCAATGGGAAGCTTATTACTTCTCTTCCTAGTCCCTGAGTGACAATATGGCACCACATAGTCATCGACTTGATCGACGCCTCCTATTTTACCATCCACCAGAACCAATGTGGCACCACAATGGGACAATCCTATCAGGAAGTGTATATATTCCATATCTAAGGACAATACCTGATCCCGTACAATGAAATGTCACATGTTTGGATCCCACATATTCACGAGAATCTATAACATAGTAGGTTGGGCCTGCATGTTTTGACACGGGAAATTTTTTAACAACCCACAGTTCCTCAAAGAATCCATAGTAGGAGGGTCATCCATAGCATCATTTTCATTTAATTCATGTTTGTGTTCTCTCAACTCCAACATTATTCCCACACCTACCAAAGACACCACAAAATTTTATCAAAACCCAATCATCAAATCAAAATCATCATTTTTTTTGTAAAAGTGACAAAAACCAACTCGTTCGCGACGCTCTTGGGAAAATAGAGCAACTGGTCGCGACCCTATGTGGTGTAAAGAGTGATCGGTTGCGACCATATTGGTCGTTTCCCCTCAAATTTAATCTGGGTGTGATTGGTCACGCTTTCCTCCTTAATATAGAGCGACCGAACCATTCAGTTGCCCCCCACAAGAAGGCTAGTGGCGATTACGCAAATTCAAAAATTTCGTGGCTTGCCACAACGAAAAAAATGGATGAAATGAAAAAATAAAACATGGGTTTTATAAGTTTGGATCCGATCTCTTACTTGGTAACTGAAGGCTAAAGGATTGGTTCCACTCTCTACAATCGTCACTCCAAATTTTGGCAAGAAAAGGGCTCTTGAATCTTTCACAAAGGTAAATGGGTAAAATGAGATAAAAACACTCTTTTTTACTCCATATATGGCTTCATTTTAACCCTATTCACACTAGAACTAGCTAGTTTTCTTCATTTTATGGCTATTTATCATTTTATTTCTCTTGGAACCACATACTAATCCGATTTTTTTCATGAACGCTATCAATATAAACTATGGAACCATTCTATGGAGTCTTCTTTAAGCTCTTTTTTGACTCCTTAAAAAAGAAAATATCATTGAGTATGCTTGTATTTTCACACTCGTTTCATGAATTTGAAAAGACGTCCACTTGGTATACATTTACCCCTTTTTTCGATCCAGACAAACAATTTACGAAAAATAATCTCATCATAGAGGACTCTTTAAGATATTTTCAAACGCGTTAAAAAATGAAAAGATTGCCAAGCGATCTTGTTGTCTTTCATGCTCATTAAAGTGAATTATAAAGAATGTTTGTTGAGTAATAGTTTATCTCTTTTTCAGTCTCATCAAAATATTTACGAAAAAGGAAAACCCTATCCATTATGGTTATGAAAGTTCTCCTAGGTATTATTTTATACTTTTTTGGACTCTTGATACTAACTTTATGAAAAATTCCCTTATGGAGTTTTTTTTACTACCTTTTCAAACTCTCTAAATACGAAAAGTCCATCGAGTTTACCTTATTTGGACTCATTAAAACTTTACATTGAAGGACCCACTCATGGGACCGAACCCCTCCTTCCTCAAGTTTGTTAACAATATGTCGAGGGACTCATTGTCAAATGAGATATGTCGAGCATTTGTTATCCTTCTCCATCTCGTAAAACTAGAAGGAAGTACTCACCGATCATGGTGGGGAATTTTTAGAGGTTTTTTTTTGTTGTTATCTTCATTATTTGGAAGTTGTCACTACTTTGATTCACCCTTGAATAATGCACATGTTCTATCACCACATACAACATATGGGTTATCTATTCTCTCTCATTGACCACCATTCCCATCATTGTGTCACGTTCCACTTATCGGTCCATGAACAATTATTATGGTCTTCATCTGAGTTAATGCTGTTGAGTTAAGCCATTTTTCATGCATACTTGTTCAAGGGAAGTTTATCTGCATCAGCCACCTATAGTTCCTTTCAACATGTTTCTCCCAACCATCCTTATGTCCATTGTGCTCCATTATTTTCACACCATCTATCTTTACTGGTTTCGTGTCAATTGATGATGGATACATCAATTCCCTCCTTCAACATATTTCACCCTATCAACTCCATCTCATTATCCAGGATTGAAATCTATAAACTCCTCTGTACCCTGGGACTTTCAAACATTAGTGGTAGGTCTCCTTACATTTCGATAATGGGTTTACATCATTGACTCTGGTGAAGTGAATCTACGAGTGTTCAACTTCAACTCCTTTATTCACACTTCATAGATTGTACGAAATATCTTGGGTTCCATCATCATCATCAAGGGACACCCTCGCATATGTTAATGGTATATAGTAATGATAAGTAACTAGATGACTTCTACCATGATCGACTTCAACTCATTTATTCGTGTGTCATAGATTCATACCCCTTGGATTAAGGATGAAGACCTTGGGAAAGATCACCCTATTTTTAGATGATATTATCTCCCAAGCTATAATAGATAATATTCATGATCACTTCAATGATTTATTAGTTATTGAGTCATCTTACTTCTTTGTGGGACATCACATAGATCCACATTTGTACTTAGTCATGGCTATGATTTCAATTATGTATTTCGGATCCAAATGTATACTTTCGTGGCCATGATTGAGTCATGTTTTCTTCTTGATGGATCCATGGTGTATTATGTTGTGGTCATCACTTGCATCATGCATATATCTACAATGTATTTATGGTGGTTATTCTCTCATCTGTCTTACTGAGCATGGGAATGCCCGCCTTGGGGATATTTTTATGTAGGACTAGCGATGCTCTTCTCCAAGCTTCTTTTCCCACAACTCAGTGCCTTTTATTGGTAAAGTATTTCAGCCATCAGACACCTCTTCTGACCTCACACTTTAGAGGGAATCTGTTATAGCGTTATTAAAACTGTAACCCTTGGGACATCATCCCCTAGAGGTCACCTACCCAATTCAACCACTTTCATCACTTTCTCCCTGAGTTTCTAGCCTAATTTCCCTTCGGTCACATTTTTCCTTCTTCAAGCCTACGATCGAAAGGGTTGGTCTCCCTTTCTTGACTTCCAAGTTGCAACCAGGTCGCTCTGTCTATGTGCATAAGTCACGACTGAGCCTAGAATCTCCCATATTTGGACTTGGTTTTGATGGATGAGACCTTCCTCTGATTTCTTAGGGTTTAGTCTCAAGAAGGCTTCCATTATGAGCCCAAGGATCTTATCCTACTAACCATATGGCCTTATCTCTAAAGCCCTATAAGAACCAGTCCATTTCCCATGAGAGAAGGGGGGAAGAACTATCAAGGTTACTCTGGAGTTTTTGTGGAAAATATTGGGCAAGGAGCTTGGAAGAAGGACATCTCTTCAGTTTACATCTGTAAGTTGTGATATTTCTTACTTGATTAATAGAATATATGTTGGATGTTTCCCTCTAATTGATTATTTATGTAAGTTCATGTATTCATTGATAGATAATTGGTATGATTGTGTGTTATGACATATTATCAAGTCTAGGAGCATCCTTTGTTCATGTCTCTATATCTGTCATAGGTATAGGAAGAACCTAAGGGAGCTAAGCTCCTACAGGATCTAAAATCCCTACAACACCCTTTGAATATGACCCCACAATGATCTCCTTCTCTACAAAATTTTCTATAATTTTGGATTCTTATAGGTATGGTCCCAGTAGCTCATTTATCTCTAGGGTATAGGTAGGATCTTGCTCTGTTTATGCTTCAGAATTGAAAATTATATATCTGGCACTGATGGTTGTTTCCTAGACCTTAGGATCTTCTTTCAAAGCTTCTCCACTGCATCTTCATATATGATAAACAAATATTCTTTCTTGAGAGAGTGTTTGGATAAAGCCTTGGAGTTGAGCCTTGTTTTATTAGTTGCTCTAGTTATAGGCCTGCTACAATAATCTGCAACTTGTTTTCCATTTTCCATCTTACTCTAGTTTTTCTCAGTAGTTTTCTCTATCGGTTTATCAAAATCCTTTGTTTCAGGTTTTGACTTGACTTTCTGTTGTTGTTATTCTCTTTTCTTTGCCATTCTCCTTGAATACAATATTTCAAAACACTTAGAATTGTGCCTTGAAATAGGGTATCTAGGTTCTTCTCTAATTTCAGCTTCTTGTTGTAGTTGAAGCTTCCTCTTGCAAGCTCTAGTTGATTTGGATACAGGGGGGACTTCCTTCAATTTTGCAAAATCCTTTGAAGTGTTGCCTTTTCTTGTTGAAGATTTAGGTGATGACTAGGCATTTTAAAGATGACCGCGATTGTTTTATGTAAGATCCCATTATGAACATACGAATTTTCTCCTAATCCACTGCAAAATTTTGAAAATCGCTCACGATTAGGTTAAATTGACGCATTCCCGAAGTGGGGTTTTAACCATTTTAGATGATTATTTATGGTTTGGCCATAATCTGTTCCCAAAATTGGATACCTAGAAAATTATGGGAATTTTCCACGTATCTTTGATTTTTTGCAAACAACATTAATATCTCTTCATGATGCTCCTGGAAATTGAAGCGGAATTTGAACCAACCCGCATCAATGAATTTTTTCTTAATCTCAAGATATGATTTGAATAATTCAAGCTCCTCTAGTTCCAAATGAAGAAGTTGGCCACTTTTCTTGGGTTCCATCACACTGACTGCGATTTCTATCAACCTGTAGATGCTAAGGTTTCAATTTCATCGAGCTTTAAAATCTCCTACACATGAAACAGATATGGAGAGGCTTCCTTGTCTAGAAGAATTTTTCTTATGTTCTTTAAATGATATCCCTTGTGTTGAATCATCATTTGACGATAATCATGTTTCTACAAGATTCCCTGCATGATAGTTTGGATGTTGTTGTGACGATAAACATGGTTTTCGAGACTAAGACACGTTAAAAATGATGGATTTTAGGTGCTAAAAGAATGGTGACATTCTTGTAACGTCTCGGTCTCTCTTTTCAACTTAGGAAAAATATAGAATTAGACTAAAATTCTGATGGGACACACTTAAACTAGGCTAATATTCAAATCTATCTTACTAAAAGCACATGAAAATTTACTCAAGAAAAACAAAAAACTGAAGATTGTGAAAAGAGAAGTGTCTAAGGAACTTGATATAGATAGGTGCATAGTGAAATAAGGTTATTGGAATTGAGATGACATGAACAAGTTAGAGGAATAACAATAAGAAATATAACCAAACTTGGGATTTACATTGTTTTAATTATAACATAGTTTTCTTTTGTATTTTATATTTACATCTCCATAAAAAAATATATATTGCACTTTCATTTTTCAAGTTTATATCATCATCATGGGAGACAATTATGGCATCTTGGATGTCCCAAAATTTTAATGATTTATCAAAGTCCTTTTCCAACATAGTTTTAGATGAAGATGGATTGGACATAATTGTAGGGAAAATATGGGATGGTTGTTTTGGTCAAGTTTATCAAAATTCTATTTGTATTGAATATAACATTTTAGGTCTCTACATTCAATGGGGGACATACCATGTTCCATGATGAGAATGAGGTAGAGAGTATTGTTCTTAAATTTGAGGCCATAAGTACTTAATTGTTCTTGAATTTTCTCAATTTTGTTCCAAGTTTCTTAGGATAGTCTTCCACCCCAAACCTCACAACCATCGGGGATCAATTGCATTAGGAGGTTAGAGAAAAGGTATTTATTTTTATCCTAATCCCAAATTTCATATCTTTATAGTTATTTTCTAAGTTATATACTTTCCATCATGTAAAAAAAACGTTTTTCAATAATAAAATTCTAATTAGCTTTATGATTGAGATCAACACCTAAGCATTTATAGGAGTGAGCTATCACTAAAGGTTAATTATTGAAACAAAATTTCAAAATTGGTTGAAATTTTGGATTTTATAGCCACGTTCCTTGTTTATCACCATATATTGTATCCCTATTGAAAAATTATTGAAGGGAACTCAATTACTTTTCAAGGTCTGCAAGATGTTTTCTCAAAAGGGAAATGTCATTATCATATCAAATTAGAATAATTGTGTGGTAGTAAATGTTGGTGACTTTATTTTGATCTTGTTCTAATACTTTTCCTAACTATCAATATAAATTTAGGGGATAAATATTGACCTTGTAACTCCAATTTTGTAAATAATATATTTGAGCCAACCTTCATTATTTTTAAGCTCGAAAATGGCTTGTTAATGGAGTCTATAAATGGAAAGACTAAGCTCAAAGGGAATTCCTAAGTCTTCAACACAATTTAAATTACTCCCCCTTAGGACGATGTCGAAGGTTACTTTCAAATAAGCAAAGAAAGAAAAAAACGCTTACTTACTATTGCTACAATGCTCAACAATGATCCTAAAAGTAATGATGTGGTCAATTGTTCACTCTTTACCATTCTAAAACAAGCTTGGCCTTTATCTCTAAGATTGTTTTCATGTAGCCAACTGCATGTTTTTTTTTCTCAAGTAGATCCAAAAATATTAATCATTAAAGGGTAAATTACAATAGTTCTATAATTAGAAGGATTGCTTTTGTCCTTGATTTTGTATATAGATAATAATGGAATTTTTTGTCCATTGTTGAAGAAATCCTTGTCTTAGAAAAGTATTAAAAAGGGTTTGGATGTGTGGGATAAGGATAGAGTTTTCAATATTACAATTTAAATTTGATAGCCTTTTATGTCTTTATCATTTCCTTTTGCAAGCTTCCTTATTCCTTCTTTAATATCATCTTAGGAAACAAATTGATTTGAGTTATCATAAAATTATTAATAGAAATAGAAATATTTATGTAACTACTTATAAGAGTATTAATATAAATAATATAATTTTAATAGGCCCAAGGGGTTAGCTCAACTAGTTGTTGCCAATGATGTTGGGCATTTGATTGGATTTTTGGTAGGTATTTGATTCTTTTCCATCTAAGGTTTTCCTTGGGGAAAACAAATTCATAATAATAATAATTTTAATAGAATAACAATAATAAAAACAATATAAGTAGAAATAATAATAATAATATTATAATAATTGACTATAATAAAAAATTATTATTATATTATTATTTTAATTATTTATATGGTCGATTTTGGCTCAAATTAACTATGGTTGTCTCTAACATCATTTGTAAAAAAATTGAGAGTTGTAATCTTAGAGAAGAGATTAGGGTCTGAAGACTATATCTACAACCATTTCTAGTGATCTAGTTCACCTCATTGCATCAGGCAATGGAGGGGGAGCTACCCCCTCCTATAGTGGAGTTGTGGCTAGAAGACGTGGAGTTGTGGCTAGAAGACGAACAAAATCCAATAATCTAGATCAAAATCCACCAAGAAAATATGGTTTTGGACCAGAGTGAATGAAAAAATATAGGGTAAGAAACCATATATTGGATCAACTGTGAATAATAAAGTAGGAGGTTCAAGACCAGGGTAGAAAAAATAAACTAGTTGATGCATCCCAAAATAAGCAGAAAAACGGTAGTATGAAATCAAATAAAAAATAATAGGGGAATACATCCAAGAAATGAGGGATCACACCTTCATTGGAAATTTCATGGGCATTAAGCACACTAAAAAATCATTGGTTTGGTGGAATAATCACAACTAGAAACTCAAAGGTCAAAACAATCTCAAGCTAGGTTCGAAAGGTTTATGTACAACAACCTTCTCCAACCTGGAAGACCGAGACATGGTTTTTGAGAACAAGAAAAAAATTTCAACTTTGTGTGACTTTACCTCCAACTTTGGATGGAACAATTTAGCCTAGACAAAGAAGACTTCATGGTAGCCTCTATCTAGATCCTCCTTTACTCTCTCCCTTCATAATTTTTTGAACTAGAAACTCTGGAAGGTATTGGAAACTCACTTGTATTGTTTGTAAAAATATTAGAACTCTCTAGGAAAGGTCACTACACCTCCTACACTCGCACCTATGTATATATGAATTTGACTAAACCGCTACTAGAATCGATTTTCCTTTGCTATCAATATGATGAATGGAAGAAAAATATTGACTAAGAGAACATCTCATTCCACTACCAGAAATGTTATGAACATGGTCATTTGTTCAAAGAGTTCCCTCTAAACTAAAAAAGAACCCCTGAACTAAACCAAAACAAAAAGTATGTTGAGGGTTTTGAGCAAGTCCCAAACTGCAGAAGACAAGGCCGCCAATCAACTGCTCCTTCAAATCATAATAATATCAAGACCAAAAAAACTATGAGGATATATATCAAGAAAGGGAGGACCCAATCAACCCCACCTTCAAGGAGTCGTGACAAAAGAACAATCTAACTATGAATAATGTAGTCAGGAATGAAGAGGAAAAGGAATAGTTAAGTAAAACCATGAATCCGGATCCCCCAGACAATGAGGAATACATGAATGAAGATACACATGAAGCATCAAATTCTGAGAATGGAGAAGAAATGGAACTGGGAGACTTTGACCTCCAATAAATTAAAGTAGCATGAGAGAAAAGAGAACTCTAATCCATCCTTAAAAAATAGGTCCAACTCTTGAAGCAAGCCCTCATAAGAGCCAATGAATTGACAACACTCGCTTTGCAATATAAGAATCCCACCTCCACCTCTTTTGATTTGAAATCCCATACCTTTAAAGACCCCCCCCATGTCATCAGATATTAAAAGATATGAGGGAGGATAATAAATAAATATATCATTAGAGAAATAGGATAAATGCTCATAAATTTAGGAAAATTACCTCCATTAGTGGATTTGTTCACCTCCTCCTCCTCTCATTTACCATGAAAATTGTCTCCTGGAATATTAGAGGTCTAAATGGAAAAAGAAAGCACAAGATTCTTGTTGAGCCTCTAAATTGACATCCCCACTACCCTATTATAGTCCTCATCTATACCTTTTTGGCTTACCTAAGCTTGGGTAAATGACAAAGAACACTACCGTTAGCCATTGATAAGGTCATAAGGTAAAGTATAATTAATTCATTCACTTTTGTGGTTTATTAATCTAGGATATTAAATGTTTCATGTACTAATGCTTCAAATTTCCATGTATAATCTTTGACCTCTAGATAAGTCCAACCTTCCTGTACCAGCTCATCTATCCGGTACTTGTGTGTCAAATTGCCACTGTCTGAATTCGATACCAAGTGCACCCTCTATTAAGATCTGGTATTGAATCTCACCTATCGCAATCTGGTACCAACGACCGTAGACTGTCGTGATCCGGTACCAACCATTTGTGCGCTGTTTGGATCCAGTACCATCTACCTGTCACAATCCGGTACCAATACAGGAATTCGAATGTACCAAGTTTTGCTCCAGATCGTGCCCAAGACAATTGTTGCATGTTTATTGAATCATAAATGTTTTAGCAAGGATATGTTAGGATAGTTTGTTGTTGCTTCATCCTCATGCACTTTGTGTCATGAGGATGAAGCTTAAAATATGTAACCGAATAATTAAATTTAACAATTGATTGATTTGCAAATGATTTCACCTCCTTGTGTTTCATGACTAAGACTATTTAAATAGTCATGGCAAGGATGGTGGAGGTAGTAGAGAGTTAGCATGTGAAGCAGCGTTACATATTGCAAAACATATTCTGGGTGAAGATTAATAGAAGGACGTCATTTATCTCCATGTCGTGATCGTCTATGATTGAATGTGAGTTGAGTTGTTAGCATAGTTTGATTCTATGTTTTGAAGTTGTAGGAAGAGTAATGTGTGGGTTGAAAGAAAGCTTACTGTAGATTCCAGTCGCTAATCTATTGAAGTGGCAAGGGCCCACCACCCAACAAAGGTCAAAATATTCATAGATTAGTATTAGCATTTGATTTCAAGAGTATAAAAGTTAGATTAGCTGAAGCTTTAATTCTTTCAGATGATAGCAGTATAGTTTAGACTAGGATTTCAATTATATGATAGCTTAGAGATCTTTACTCACTCTGTTTTGCATATGCTTTGTTTTTATGAATTTGATTTTGTTTCATAGACATGAATGTTGGCAGCAGTAGTCAGACATATTTGAAGGAGAACTAGTAGGTTCACAAC
Organism: Picea engelmannii; assembly: GCA_009831015.1. Lineage (NCBI taxonomy): Eukaryota > Viridiplantae > Streptophyta > Pinopsida > Pinales > Pinaceae > Picea > Picea engelmannii. Next base: position 983,723 of record ML777379.1, on the reverse strand, counting down.
AACACATTGTGAACCACAATATACTTAGTATATTGACTGTTGAACTACCCATGCTATGTCTTGATGATTGATGTGATTTCCCTTTCTGAAGTGTGGTTGCATAGTTAGTTCTCTGGGTCACATAACAGAGTTGATCTGTCAAAAGAACTCCATCTCATACTTGCATGTGCCATAATGGAGTAGATAGCCTCTTTGTGAAAGACAACCGAAGTGTATTTCAGTTTGCCAGTTTGTTTTGTTTCCGGCATACATAATCTAGAATAGTTATATACTCATGACATTAGAATTACCTTTCTTACTGGTGTCTTGTAACTCTGTTGATTACGAATCCCAGATTGATAATTAATGAGTGCATTATACTAAACATATAAGCATCACAACATTTTGGCACCGTTGCCGGGGAGTTGCAAATGGTAGGAAGTGATTTTTAGCTTAGATTGTTTGCATAAATTTTGAATGATTTTAAAGGTTGCTTGAGGGAGGAGGATAAAAATTTTAAGACGTGAGTGAAGAGCCACGCGACCACTAGAGTGGGGTTCTTTGAAGCTAGGTTGCATTCTTACCTTCTAGATAGAATTAGGATTTCAATTCAGTTAAGAATCAAATTTCCATTTTATGCATAGATATAGAGATAACAAGGGTAGATTTGTAAGCTCTAAAGATTCAAAAACAACCCCCCCCACTAATCCAACTGACACTGGTGCAGGAAAAATTTAACTAGGAGAAAATTCAAGGGGAGCCAACGAGGCTCCAGAAGGAGAAACTAAAATGGAAGAATCAACATTAAGGCAGGCATAACGTGAATCTGTTGAACATTTAGGAGACACAGAAAATCCAGTTTCTGAACCATCTATCAGTGGAATGGTAGAGGAAGAAGGAAATGCAGCCACAAAGACTGAGACTTTTGGGTTTCCAATCTTGGATATTTCCAGAAACATCAGCATGAAAAATATCCCACTATCATCGTTACACACTTTCAGAGGTATGTCAAATGAAGATCCAGATTTATTTTTATTTGAGTTGGACATCTTAGTGTTGAAGGATTTGGAACAGTTCAAGTAGAAAATGGTCATTTCAATGATGTATTATGTGTTCCAAGTCTTTCTTGTAACCTTCTATCAGTATATCAAATCACTCATTCAAGTGAAGGTAAAACTATAGAGTTTTCACCTCACCAAGTTGTAATCAAGGATATAAAATATCCTAAGCATGTTCTTGCAACTTGAATTGCTCATGATATTACCATATTGTACAAATTTGACAACTTTGGGTCATCATCTTTTTCATCAGTTTTTGTTGCTCATAGCGATGACTTGAGCAAACTTTGGTATTATCGGTTTAGTCATCTAAACTATCGCTCATTGAAACAACTATGTAATCAACAGATGGTGACTGGTCTTCCTCTTGTTTCATGCAGAGATGGTGTTTGTGTTGGTTGTGTTCTCGACAAACATCATCGAGACAGTTTTGACAAACGTGCCTCTTGGCACACCTTGGGTCCTTTGCAGCTTGTTCACAATGATTTGTGTGGTCCACTTTCTTCTCCTTCTTTTTCTGGGTGCAAATGTTTCTTAAATTTCATTGATGAATTTTCTAGACGTACTTGGGTTTACTTCTTAAAACTTAAGAGTGAAGTTTTTGACAAGTTTTTGGCCTACAACGCTCTTGTAGAAAAGCAATCCGGACATCAAATTCAAAGGTTAAGAACAGATAATGGAGGCGCATATGTGAACAACAATTTTACAAGTTACTGCACTAATTTTACAAGTTACTGCACTACACATGGAATCCAAATGCAACACATTGCTCTATATACACCACAACAAATTGGTGTTGTTGAGAGAAAGAACCGCACATTAAAATAAATGGATAATTATATGATCCAATCTAAGGGATTAAGTCTAACGTATTGGGCAGAAGCCATCAACTGTGCAAATTACATATTAAATTGCACTGCCACAAAGGCTCTTAAAAATATAACACCAGAAGAAGCTTGGCCTAAAATTAAACCATATGTAAGTCACTTCCGTGTATTTGGCAGTATAGCATGGGATCACATTCCTGATGAGAAAAGGAAAGCACTGCAGCCTAAAAGTGAGAAGTGTATATTTGTTGGTTATTCTTAAGATGTCAAAGGTTACAGACTTCTTCAATCACATTGTAATGAAATTATTATTAAAAGAGATGTTAAATTTGATGAAAATCTCTTGTCCTGCGAGCCTAATTCAATGTTTGTGCCTTCTTTGGCCTATGAGCCTAATTCAACGATTGTGCCTTCTTCGGCCTGTGATCCATCTTTGGCATTTGTGCCTTATTCTGATCTGGTTTCCTCTTCAAATGATGACAGTGAGGATGAAAATCCACCTCCACCTACTCACGCTCCTCCAGATGAGTCCTTTGAACCTGAACCAACACCAATTCCACCGCTTCCTAGATGGGTCCATTCAACATGAGAAGCAGATGGTGGTCTTGTCGATGATCCTTCAGATCAGTGTCGAACATGTTCACAGTTCCAACGAGCCTCTTCTCTTTTGGATCAAGTTTCAAAGACACATGATCCAGAGACATTTACAGAAGCTTAAGTTCATCCATATTGGGATACAACAATGAATGAAGAGTATTGTTCTTTAATGGAAAATGATACTTGGGATCTCATACCTCTTCCAAAAGGAAGAAAACTTGTCATATGTAAATGGGTCTACATAACTAAGTATGCATCAGATGGAAGTGTTGAAAGACACAAGTCTCGATTAGTTGCCAAAGGATTTTCCCAAGTTGAAGGAATTGACTATAATGAAACCTTTTCCCCTGTAGACAAAATGAATTATGTCTGCCTTGTTCTTTCCCTTGCCACCTCACATAAATGGGAGGTCCATCAGATGGATGTTAAATCCTCCTTCTTGCATGGTGATTTCAAAGAATAAATCTACATGGAACAACCTCTTGGCTATGTCCATAATGACTCTAGCCTTGTTTGTCACCTTAAGAAATCTCTTTATGGTCTCAAGCAAGCTCCCTGAGCTTGGAATGCCAAAATGGACAGGTTTCTTATTGCCATTGGATTCTCTAGATGTCATTCTGATCCTAATGTCTATACCAAGAAAGTAGGAAGCCATCTCATAGTCCTTGTCCTTTATGTTGATTACCTTATCCTTACTGGTAGTGACTCAAAACTTTTAAACCATGTGAAAACTAGCCTTAAGAAGAAATTTGAGATGACAGACTTAGGATTTTTGCACTATTTCCTTGGACTCCAAGTTTTCCAAACCAATGAGGGAATTTTTCTTTCCCATTCTAAGTATGTGTGTGACCTTCTTCGTCGCATTCACATGGATGATTGTAAACCAACCCCTTCTCCCTTTCAGTTTGTAGTCAAGATTATTGCCACATGTACTTCTCCTGAAGTTGATTCCACCATGTACCGTCAGTTAGTTGGCATCTTCTTATACTTGACTCATACTCATCCTGATATTTCCTTTGTTGTTGGTCTTGTTGCCCGATATATTCAAACACCCCATGAAAGCCATTGGAAAGAAGCTAAAAGGATACTTTGTTATGTCTGTGGTATAGTTAAGTTCGGGATACATTACAGTTCATAGGGGACTCCTTTATTGGTTGGTTTCACTGATTCAGATTGGGCCGGTGACCCTGATGATTGGAAGTCTACTGCAGGGTATTTTTTCATCCTTGGTTCAGGACTTGTCACTTGGGCCTATAATAAACAATATGATATTGCATGTTCTTCAGCAGAAGCAGAGTACCGAGCAGCGGTAAATGCAAGTTAGGAAGCCTTGTGGCTTCGACAGATCCTTTCAAAGTTTGGATTCCAACAACAACATCCGACCAGCCTTTGGTGCGACAATCAGAGTGCCATCAAGCTTGCCAAATACCCAGTTCAAAATTAGTGTATCAAACACATAGACCTCCACATGCACTTCATCAGAAATCTCATTCATGATCAAGTTATTGAAGTGCTTTTTTGTCCTATAGAAGATCAAGTTGCAAATATTTTCACAAAGTCTCTTACAGAAGCGAAGTTTTCCAAACTTCGATCTATGTTAGGAGTTCAGGAAGTTGTCATTAAGGGGGGATAGGCTCTAATGCCTCCTTCCTTCTCCTATTGTTTCACTATTGTAAATCCTTCAATCCTATCCCAAGTTGTTCTTAAGGGGGATGTTAGGATATTTAGACACTTAGGAGTTAGTTAAGATCTACTTGGTCTAATGTGTTGTTAGGTAAAAGTGTGTTTCTTAGTGTGTTTATTTAGTATGCATTAGTATGCATTTGTAGTTAGGAAATATGATGGTCACGATATGTTCCCAACATAGAGTGATTCGATGGTTCATACTCTCCTCGATCTTAATGGCCATTGATCCATGGCTTAGCACTTGATTGGTCCATGATCTCTATTTAAAGAGCATGGATGGTCATTTTTCGATGATTGATTGTGAGAAACGCTCTTGTAAAATCTCTCTGTAATCTTTTTCTTTGCATTAATAAATTGCTCCAAGTGGCCGCATTGGCTGGGGTAGTGGATGTTTCCCTATAGGGTTTTTACCACGTGAAAACATCAATGTGTTGATCTTTGATCCAGATATGTGAGTGGTTACTGAAGGTGTTCGTCCTCTATTGGAATACCTATGTTGTCGAATAGTTGTAGAACTCCGATGTCTACAACCTTAGCTGGGACACAGATCTGTGATTACAACACCTTAACAAAGAACTTAGCAATTACAGTTCCTCAGTATGTAACCAGTACCTACTTCGCATATAAAATTCTAATTACAGAGCATCACAATATTCACCTAGATCTAGTAAGTTCAAGCACTAAGAACATTCACGTAGGTTAGATCTAGTATTTATCCATATTATTAAGAACAAAGCATCAACAGATCTAGCTATCATTCATCTATATCAAAGGACTTAAGAAAATAAACATAGAAACACATCGACACATCACAAAAAGCATAGAAACAAAAGATATACGTGGTTCACCCCCAGCCTGGGGCTACATCCACCAACTCTTCTTCTCTTTTATTGTCTTCTGTTAATATTCTACATGCACTGAGCCACAAAATCGTACTCTGCATAGGACATGAGATTTGCGAACACTTCGCTAGATCCTCCTTCCCCGAGCTAGGTTACAACACAAATCCTTTACACAATTACTTGCACTTAGCTTTTCAAGTCTCTCACAACATGCACAAAGCATGTACAACCCTTGCTTGTACTTAGCACTTAGTATCACACACTTTCCCGTCTTCTCTCCTACTTACATCGCCTAGCTTTCTATTTATACATTACAAAATGGGCCTAAAAATGGGTAAACCCATGGGTCGATATCCCCATACCTATTACATAAGCTCAAAAACCCAAAAAACCCTAACAAGGGGCCGAGATCCCGCAATATCCTCTTTGAATTGCACTCCACTTTCAACAACTTGTCGAAGTCCCAAAATAGGTCAAAAAGTGACCAAGGATCCTCAAAACTTAGTCAAGGGACAACAACCATATTGCTTCCTAGTAAATTCAATCATGTATAAAAATCGTGCTATAAATGTACTTGGATCATTTTTATAAAAATAATCGTCATTGTCTAAGTCTTGTTGTAGTAAATTGGTATGAGAAGAAATTCTTTTTGAAAAAATTCTTAGGATAGTGCCTACTTCCCATGCTTCTAAAATTGTGTTAAGCCTCTTCTTTATATTCACTGCAATATATATCCTGACACCACTTAAAAAATCTGCATCCTTTTTACTCTAGAGGATGTGCCTAGTGTGTCTTGTCGAGTTGTTTATGAACCATAATAGATAATGGTTCTACAAAGAATGATATTGGAATTAGATCATCCTCCAACTTACTTATCCTCTTTATCAATATGATATTGTCTAAATCTTGTTATGTGATATAATGGACCAAATAATATCCAATGGAGAGATGTAACTAGAGTATTCCAGAAGGTCCTACCCCAGATACATCCACCTATGAACTCTATTTCTCCGTGAATTTCTTATTTTTAACATAATTATTTATATATGTAGTATTATAGCCTCTTTATTTTATTTAGTATTGTGTAAGGTAAAATATTGCTCCTCAAAAATTGCTTCTCCCTCAAAGGCCAACTCCTTTGGTAATTTTTTACTTTCATTTATTTGTACTACCACCCATTCAGGAACTTGGTTTTCATTATCAACTTCCATCTTAACCAAATTGTCTTATGGGACTTCGATGATTTGAGAAATTTTGTTGTTGTTACTCCTTTTTCCCTTTGTCTATCCAATAATATGATTTTTCTCCATATTTAAACAAGGGGGGTCATCTCGATCACCTCCTCCAACACATATTTCATTATTCTCTCCTTTACTCAGATTAAGCTCATGGCTTCTTTTGGTAGAGGAGGAAATCCTATGTGTGAGGGGAGTAGAACCAATATGAGAACTAGTCTCAATTTTTCCTCTTTGCTTACACTTTCCTAGTTGATGTCCCTTCTTAAAATTCATCTTCTTAACATAGGTATTTGAATTAATCTGTGTGACAAAATCATCATCACAATTTTTTTCTCTTTTCTACAAATTGATCAGATAGTATTAGGGTCATCATCACTAGCTCCCTCTCAAATTTCTAGTACTCTAGCAAAATAAATACAATGTCCAATTGAAGATAAATGGGAAGAAAATGATCCTTTAGGGTCAAATCCTCTGAAGGCTTCAACTTATTTCAAATGGAATGAATTCAATAATTCGATAGTTTTGGAAAAATGGGTTAGGCCTCTAATTCAAATTTTAATAACCCAAAATGTCAAGGAATTAAACTGCCTCTTCCTCTTTTTGTAAAACAAGTAGGACCAAGACTTGTATTGTCTACAAACTTCAACAAAAAAATATATGTCACACAAAATTGGTAAGAAATGAGGGTTTTCCTTCAAACATGTACAGCCTGAAGTCCATGGATTCATCTTCATATAGATAGATTCATTTTCCATTGAGAAAATTCAAATATGCCCATGTAATTCTCATTGGTGCTGCTCCCATAATAATTTATCTAAATTCTTTGAAAATTTTATCTTGTACCGAGTAAAAGTGGAAAGGCACCTTGTGCCTCCATAACACATAATACTAGAATTTGACAAGGTCATTGTAAAAACCAACATTACCCATTGGGGGAATTCCTCCAAAACCAATATAGTATACCACAACAAATAGTAAACAAGAGGTCATGAAAAACCTCTTTGTATTCATATAATTGGAAAGTTGATAAGGAATATCATTCTACCTGATTTCTTCCTAGAGTCAAATACTTCTTTCATCTGAACAGAGAAGTGTAGAACATACATGATGTATCTCAGGATGTAATATGTGTAATCCCATCCCACCAATCATGATAAAATACAAGAAAAATATGGGTATGGATTAGATAGCAGGAAAATATTAATATGGGAAGTATCAGCTGTCATTTCCGAAGATGATGCAAGGAAGTCCTTCAATAGGTTCGCTCCACCACATTCCATGTGCAGAAAAGAATCGGCCTCTGGGAGCCTCGAAGATTTATTTGGAGTGGGGAGTCACAACATTTTCTTTAATACCTTTGGAGTCAAAAGAAAAGGATTCATCTGTTAACAATAACTTGTATCATCCTATGCTTGGATTCAAATCAACTTGAGCACCAAGAAACTAATTATCTAAATTAAAAATCTTCAAGCATACAACCGGAATTTTCCAAACAAGTTGTCCAAATATTATTAACAAGTTTCTTCATAGTATTGAGGTTGGAATACCACTAATAATATGTCAACCAATGAAAATATTTGTTCTATCGAGCAAGGGAGTTGATAGTGGAGTAGAAGGAGGAGTGAGATTTACTAGTTTAGTGTGAGGAATAAAGGAGGGTTTCCAGTTTTGAGAAGAGACAACATGTTGTGATTCCTTAGATATTTTAGTAGCCTCCACCAAATTCTGAGGCTGAGGCATGAGGACATGGGAAAGAATCTCATCCTTGAGGCCACTGATAAAATATTCTCGGAAAAAAGAATCAAACATGCCCTCTATACAAAAAGTTAGTCGCTCAAAAGAAGTTATAAAGGCTTCCACTATGCCAAATTGTTTCAACTTTGTCAAATGGCCTAAATGGTTGGTGTTAGTGTCAAAGCATTCATAAATCTCTTCCACAAAGTGTGCCCAAGCAACATACTTTTGACGAACAATTTTTCTCCATTGCCACCATTGCCAACGTTCTTGATCAAGATGGAGAACAACATACCAGAGTTTTTCCAAGTCATTTGTAATTTTGTACAAAGAGAAATAATGTTCCATTTGAGTTACCCAACCAGTGGGATCCGAGCCATCAAATTTGGTCACATCCACACGTGAAAGGTGTAGGTCACGCTAAAAGTGATGGGGCTGAAAATTATGGGAATGAGAGGAAGTTTCAACTTCGGTATGAAAAGGTGGGTCAGATAAAGGGGGATCTGCAGGGATATCCAGCTTGGTGCACATCATCGAAGCGACAAATTCAAGATGGGTAGTAATGTATTGTTTGAGGTCTTCTTTGAGTTCCTTGATTGAGTCGACGATGGAGGAATTCATTTTTTTATTAATGGTGGCAATATTCACACTGAGTTGTCTCACTTCTTGTTGGGTCTCTGTGAAATTAGATTGAAAGGTATTGAAGTGAAGTTCCAAGTCTTGGCTACGGGTATGTGCCATGATGACGAGGGAACCGAAAAGGGGTGGATGGGGTAAAAACTTTTGCTGAAAATGATAGGTATGAGTGTGATAAGGGAGAAGAGATAAATCTAATGGAATATGTCTCAAGTAATGGTGCACCAAAATCCAGACCTTTTTTTTTTTTACACCTATGGAGTTACACTCCAATCTGAAGAATAATGCAGTGATGAAATGTCCAAATGCTTAATCAGGAAGAAATGTTTAATTATTTGGCAACTCGAATGTAGGAGACACAGTTGCACAACGATAGATCTTGTTTGTTTTGTTTTCTTTTTCTATCCCCAAAGGTTAGGTATTCAAAGGTTCTACAGACAAGGTTTTCCCCTGTGTTATAGCTCTCTAATATACGTCCAGGGTTCAACAATAGTACTCAGCCCAATATCTCAAGGCACCAACTAAGGAGGCTAGACTTTGCCCTTAGTTGTACTACCCGACTACCCAGGTACTAGAGAATATCTTCCCGAGTGTTGTTCTCGTTGGCACTATAGCAGTCAGGAGATCGATTGATTTATCTAAAGAGGGCTTTAGGAAATCTAGGTCAATTCGTATACAAGTGTTTTCTAATGCACTACCACTTGAAGGGGTACCAATAGGGTTTACAAGGGTGGCCGACAGATGTGTGCTTAAGTACCACTTGTATTTCCTGCATGTATGAATCCCCAACCGTGGGTTTATGCACATAATGACAGATCTATGTAGATTAAATACGTCGGAATACGTCTCTACCCTAAAAAAATTAAACCACAATTTTCTGCTGAGGAAAGTTCTCTGATACCACTTGTAATATTCCAGATATAAAAAGTATGCAGAACAGAAATAAAATGCTAGAAATGGCAGATGAACAACAATATAAACAGAACAACACCACAATAATACCAAAAAGATACCAGAATAACACCAAAAAGAGCACTTAGATTACTGAGAGAAATGTTCACTTGCCTCTTCAAGGGGTCAACCTCCAGCAGAGTAGAGCTCTATTACAATAATATCCAAGACAAAAGTTTGCATACCCTCGACTCCTATTTATACTAAATATATATATCAGAAGAACCATCTAGAGGAAGATCCTTATAGAAGTGAAATCTTCTATTAGGTCTTCTTACATTCTACTTATTCTTCCTTATTGCTAGGCCTTATTAATATTGACCTTTATTACATCGGAATATATTATTCTGCCTACGTGAGGGGCTAGATCCCTAACAATTATGAGAACTCAGGAGGACCATAACAACATAAATACTCATTTGTTGCAAATTTTGAACATGTTGTAGAGTAGGATGAATAAAGAATCAGATTCAAGGAAAGTAGAAGGGAACAAGCCTCACGCCAAAAGAGAAGATGCTAAAAGTGTCAGGAACTCTAGTAGTGGTGCTAGTATATTTCATCATCATTCACCAAGGAATTATTTTCAAATGCCTAGTAATGTTCCTACATCAAACACCCATGGTTTAAAAATGCATGAATCCTACTCATGGGTTTGGAATCATAGGCTTGTCAAATGAAAATGATTTTCCAATTCAGCCAAGGTGATATTCAAAAATCCATGATGTATCTTCAAAACACCTATTGCACGACTTGACTAAACATTCATTAATATCACACCCCCTTTGTAATTATGGTTCATTTTCTGAATATGACAAAGATCTTGGAAACATCCTTAGTGTACTCTGCAACTATGTCCCTGTGTCTTAAATATTGATCCTATCTAAAAAACATTTTCTAATAATCAACACTCAATTTTTTTTATTCCATCTACATGATTTTTCCATGTTCTTGTATTTTATTTATTATTATAAACCCCATATTTTTGCAAAGATCCCATCATAGTGTATCTTTCCCTCCCTTTCTACTTTGATACTACAAATGTAACCCTATTTGGATCCTGTACTATTTCAAATTCAAAGTAATTTTCAATTTCACTTATCCAATCAATTAGAGTCTCAATCTTAAGACTACCATCATAATTTGAATTTTTTGGAATTACCTCTATCTCTTTAGAGATTGATAAACTGTGTTATTAAGTCATTATATTCTCAAGTATTATTTTTTTCTACTTCTCTATTTCAAATTCAAAGTAATTTTCAATTTCACTTATCCAATCAATTAGAGTCTCAATCTTAAGACTACCATCATAATTTGAATTTTTTGGAATTACCTCTATCTCTTTAGAGATTGATAAACTGTGTTATTAAGTCATTATATTCTCAAGTATTATTTTTTTCTACTTCTTCGATCTTAGGTTCTGATTGTTTATTAGAATCTCTTATTTGTTTGGCCTCTAATTCTTCCAATCTTCTTCTTTTATCTTCAATTTCTTGATTTCTCAAGTACCTCCTCTAGTTGCTCCTCTTCATAATGGAATTTTTCTTGTTTTCTTTGTAATTCTTACTACAATTACCACTCACAATTCACCTTTACTATAGTTGTTGTCTACCAATTTCCCTTTTCATCAATGAAGAATCACTAAAATCCCCTTCATCAAGGGCCAAGAAATCATGCAACATAAAGTATCTAAATGAAGGAAGTAAAAATTTTCTTTGATACTGCTTCATTTAAGCATGTGGTTTACAAATCATAATCACAAAGCAAAACCACAATAAAAAATATCAACATTAAATGAAATTCAGTACATAGAAAAAAATCTAGCAACTAATTCAACATTTTTTTATTAGAATCAATAACCAATTTTATTAGTTATTTTCTAATAAAATCTTTATGGATATTAAAGTTTCAATATTGTGTTAAATATATTCATATAATTATTAGTACAAATTAAATTGATAATTTAGATATTGTAGTTGTTGCATAGGAGCAAGGTTATCCTAGATTGATACATTGTAATCTAAAATATTTTTATATTTTTTAATATATATTATTGTCCTTACCAACTTCAAGTTTCCTATAGATTTGGGGAAACTTCTACTCTTATCTAGATTTACAGGTTACTCAAATTCATACAACATAAAAATAAAGTAATTTGAAATTCAAATTGAAAATGATGTTAAAAAAAAATAGTTTTTGAAAAATCTAACATTTATAGTAAACACTTCATTCGTCATTACTTAATAGTATCTTATGGTGAGTGAAGCATCCACTCAATTATAAGTTTAAAAAATTTCATATATAATTTATATTAAATCTAATAAAAAACATGATTAATTTCAACAAAATAAAAATAAAATGTAGAAATATTAATGTCCTAATTAAAAAGAGGAAAATAACCAACTCAAAAGAAATTGGATAAATAAAAATTATTCTAATAAATAACATTTTCTAAGAAGGTTCTGATTTGGATGATATTATGTTCCATTGTGTTTACTTACAAATTTGATCAACTAATAAGGAATAATTTTGGCTTTTAATTTTCTTTTATTATAAAAATTATAACTTATATATTATGGAGTTTCATAATTTTATATAATATATTTAGTTTTTATGTTGTTTAAATAGTTGAAAAATTAAAAAATAATAATAATTAATTTTATATTTTCTTTTATTATAAAAATTATAACTTATATATTATGGAGTTTCATAATTTTATATATTCCCTATGTCTTTGCCTGGGTGGCAACATGGGGAGGCAAAAAAAGAGTAGGGTTTCTCTTTTGCTATTTTGGATATATTGAGGTCCCAGGAGGCCTGCACAATGAAGGGCTATTAGCTCATTTGCAATATATTGGTTTTCCAATATATTGGTTTTCCAATATATTGGTGTTGGTGTAGGGGCAGGCCTCCCTCCCCAGGAGGCCTGCATGATGGGCTATTAGCTCAATGGTAGAGCGCGCCCCTGATAATCGCGTAGCTGGGCTGTGAAGGCTCTCAGTCACATGGATAGTTCAATGTGCTCATCAACGCCTGACCCGGAGATGTGGATCATCCAAGGCACATTAGCATGGCGTACTCCTCCTGTTTGTTCGAACCAGGGTTTGGAACTGAACTTATCCTCAGGAGGATAGATGGGGCGATTCAGGTGAGATCGAATGCAGATCCAACTTTCTATTCATTTTATTTTTATAACTTATATATTATGGAGTTTCATAATTTTATATAATATATTTAATTTTTATGTTGTTTAAATAGTTGAAAAATTAAAAAATAATAATAATTAATTTTATATTTTCGGAGTATGGAATAACAATGAAAGTTAATAATATGAAATAACAATGAAATGGAATAAATGTGTTTGTGAGGGAAAACATTTTCCAGTGTCTTAAATTTTGGAGATTTATTATAATATTGGTTTTTTTGTTATTCAATTTAGAGTAGTGGTTTTAACGGTGAAATACATGTTAATTCATTATTAGTCCCTACTATGATTATAGTAATGATTTTTCTATTGATTTGACATTAATTTGCTTTATATTTTAAATTTGTTTGTAAAATGTAATGTTTAACTTAAAAAAATAAATATATATTTTTTGATATAGTAGAAATATTTATTTCTCTCATCTCTAATTGGTTAATATATTTCAAGTCTTATTGTTGCCTTCATGGATTTCAATATTTAAAATAAATTGCTTAATAAATAACATATTTTAATTGGTTGTACAATATATAACACTTATTACACTATCACAATAAAATATTTTTTAAAATTTACATTTCCCAATGATGTTGATGTTTTGTTTTAGATATATCATATCATAACATATTAAAATATTACACAAATTAAAATATGTATTATAATATTATATATTTTATAATATATATATGTTAGCACATAAAATATTATAATATATTATATATTAAAATGTATATTGTATTTTATAATATATATGTTAAGATAATAAAATATTATATATATTAAAATATATATTA
>ML777379.1:883805-961519 GCA_009831015.1 Picea engelmannii | reverse complement strand
AAAAGGAATACCATGTATAGGAATAATGAAGAAAAAAATGGGTTAAACAACTCCAAGAACAAAAAAAAGAAGGAAGGAACAGTGACTAAACACAATAAGAGATAGTAAAGTATAGGAAACATGCCTTCTTTTGGGAACGAGTTGGTCTTTAGTAAACATAAAGAGTATTTGAAGATAAAAAATTCTACATTGGCAAACAATAAAAGAATGTATACATGAATCCTCAAACTATTTGATTTGGAGTTTGGAATCTAAAGGGGAGTCGAGTGACTTCTTATTACACTAGAATTTTGTAACTATGAGGGTAGTAGAACATGCCATTCTTCCTTTTATGCTAATACATTTTCTTTAGAAGTACTCAATATACTAAATTTACTGGTGAGGACTACCTCACTATATGAAAAGTAGGTGTACTTTAGAAATAATAATAATGTTTGTTACAGGGACCTGTTTTATATGACACGGGGTATTAAAACTTTTTGCAGTGATTAAAAACGTAAGTCATGGAAAATACAACAAACATCCACTTGAATCCCAAGGATGACACAACCCCTCAATCATATGGATTCTTAGAAGGAACACTCTCTCATATTAGTGGAGGACAAGAACATCTTGGCACAAGTCCCAAGGAAGTAGTTGATCAGATCTAGCTAACTAGCTATTAGAAAGTAGTTGTAGCTTGACCCATTCAATCCATGATGTAATAAAAGACATCCATATAAGCCTTCCTCTATTATAAATAAATTGATGGTCAATTTTCTCTCATTTTTTGTGATAATATCGTTGTTTCATGTTCTAGTTAATTTCATGAGTATTGTTATTGTAGATTAAATGGTATCAGAGCATCGATATGAGATGATTATGCTCCAGTGAATTTCAAACATAATTTTTTGGGGTTGTTAGTGTCTTCCCTCAACCAATTTCCATATCCAAAGGTGCGTTAGGCATGGCTCCATCCTGCATATACCAAGAAATGTGATATGTTTTTCTTAACACCTCCATTTCCGGGTCCTTTGTGGTGATTTCCCACTTCATAGGTGTTCCCGAATTTTCCATGCCTTCCCCTCCCTTTTTGAGCTCTAGATGGTGTGATTCAAGGTTGAATCCAAATCCATATCTAGATTTAGATCGAAATATTTGTTTTTTCAGTATATGAAAATAATTCCTCCTCGTCGATCCTCCCTCCTCGATGATTTTGTATCTGGGTAGTATTCTCCCATTCAGGACTTGACTCTTTCTCTAAAAGAACTCATGTGGATCCAACGGATCTCCCCAGTGCTACTACAATTAGATACTCATTTCTAGTTGCCTAAATTTTCTGAGAATATAAATGGTGAGGCCATTGATTCCTAGGTATGCAGTCTATCCACTTTTTTCAACACTTACCCAGGAATGCCTGGAGAATAGAAGCTCTAGATTGCCAATTTGCAATTGGAAGGGATGGCTTAATCTTGGTGGGATTCTCAAATGGACACCTCATCTTGGGTGGTGGACTTCGAAGACCCTCATGTGGATATCCCTCCCCCTATTGGTTTTTGGTATACCTTTTTTCAAGTGATACAAAATCACTTCTATCATTCGGGGTACCATCAAAATATCCTTGCTTGATGGTTACAACTCCACCAACTCTTGGGCGAGTCAATACAAATATGCATTGAGTTATTTACTAAGCTCTGCATTCAACTGCATATTCAAGATCCATAAGAGGTACTCCTTATTAAACTTAATTATGGTCTTTTATTATTTATCCATCGAGAGGTTGATTTATTTGACAACTCTTTATTATATAAGGCCTTTCTTCAAGCCTTGGCTATTGAATGGAAGATCCTCCTCACCTTCTATCTCCTCTCTCCAAATTTGTACCTTCTTCAATGCCTTCTTCTCCTACCTCTCCCATATCACCTAGAACAAGAAAATGGTGTTCTTATCACAAATCTTAGTTTCAGTCCTCACCTCAATGTTGTGTTTTTCATAATCATAATCCTGTCAAAAATTTATTTGTTGATTCTCTTGAGCCCTCCTCAAGAATCATGCCCCCCCTAATTTGATCACCTTGGAGAATCCTATGTAACAATATCCCTCTCTCTTACTCATGGCCACTGATTCCCAAAATTCTTTACTAGCGCTTTTGTTTACTCACAATTGAAAAACAAAGCAATCTTTAGCCACACTCATCCTCGAAAATGGTAGCCAAAATAATTTGGTTTCTCATGATTTGGTGCAATAGTTGGCACTTCCTACTACCCCTCATCCAACACTAATCCAGGTGGATATTGGTGGCTACCCACCTATTCCAACTGCGTCCTCTTCATAGTTTTAGTTCAACACGTTCTTTTGTACTTATTTGTAATTGTGGGTTCTACACTTCCAGGGATGTATGAATCCCTACACATATTCCAGGAAGATATTGGTGGCCTCCCACCTAATCCAACTGGCTTATTTTGTATGTTTTCATGTCAACACATCTCTATGTATTTCCGGGGTCGTTTTGGGGCCCTAAAAAGTTTTTTTTTGGCTCATCACAGTCAAATTATAGACAAAGTTAGAGTTTGATAGCATAATGTGTGTTTCTATAAAATACCTTTCCAACGGACTATCATGCACCTAAAATGGAGGTCGTATGAAAAAGTTACGACCTTGGGAAGTTGAGGTACCAACTTACCCTTAGGGGCCCACATAAATTTTGGTGTTTCATCTTGTAGGGTTAGATTTTTGGATGTCTATGGTTTTGGCATTCATGAGTAATGTTAAAAACACCTCTGGAGCCTCATTGTAATCATTATGCTCAGAAAAATGCATGTAGCAGCCACATATCTTCTTAGAGATAGCTACCACCATTCGAGCAAGTGTTTCAGTTTTGCAGTTTTATAGTTTCAACCTATTTCATTTATTCGATAGAAGATATTGTTCACTGGATATATCTGTTGTTCTTCATATCTTTTTGTTTATTGTATCTAGTCTGCTAATTAGTTTGTTTCGCTTCTAAATCTGGATCAGTGGTATCAGAGAGTTCTGCTATTCATTTATTTTTCTTCATGCATGTCCCTGACAAGATCTGGGTACAAGAAGTTGGGACTCGAACCAATCGATTCATTGCAATATCGTTCATGCTGAGCCCGACAAAAACCCATGGGGAATGAAAATAAATAGGATGGAGCAAGAGATCATTTTAAAATGTTTCTCGAGAAATCCCTTGTGTGACAAAGGAACAAAATTATGGACAACTTTGTGTAGATCCTTCAACGGCTGCCCATAGGAGAAGCATCTTCATCAAGCAGCCATGCAACCCCCTTCAAGGTATAGGTAAATTTTGATATTCCATTATTTTAAGGATTGATACATGCAGATGTTGTAGAAAATGGTTGAATATGCTCGAAGGGTATTTTTCTATCCACAATTTTTCCAATAGGGAAAATATTACTTTTGCACTCCTTAAGGTCGTCCCGCATGTTAAGGATTAGTGGGATACTTACTATGGGAAAAGATCTGGGTACAAGAAGTTGGGACTCAAACCAATTGATTCGTTGCAATATCGGTCACGCTGAGCCCAACAACAACCCATGGGGAATGAAAATAAATATGATGGAGCAAGAGAGCCTTTTAAAATGTTGCTCGAGGAAGCCCTTGTGTGACAAAGGAATGAAATTATGAACAACTTTGTGTAGATCCTTCGGCAGATGCCCATAGGAGAAGCATGTTCATCAAGCGACCATGAAACCCCCTTCAAGGTATAGGTGAATTTTGATATTCCATTATTTTAAGGACTGATACATGCAGATGTTGTAGAAAATGGTTGAATATGCTCGAAGGGTATTTTTCTATCCACAATTTTTCCAATAGGGAAAATATTACTTTTTCACTCCTTAAGGTCATCCCCCATGTGAAGGATTAGTGGGATACTTACTTTGAGCAAAGGGACATAGAGGAATCAATAATATTTGTGGTTTCCCCTACATGGGATTCCTTTTGGGATGCCATTAAATAACATTTCTACCCTGTTGGAAGCTATAAGGACCAGTACACCAAATGGATGACCTTGCATCAAGAAAGGGACCAGACAGTACCAAATTTCACCAATAATTTTCATACCCTACACACCAAATTGGGTTTCAAATACTTTGATCAACATATGGTGCTCAAATACCATGGTTGTTTGCATAGATACATTCAAACAGAAATGGAGTTTCTGGACATCGCCTCATTGGGTATAGATTAGATATATGTTTTCAATATCGAGCATAAATTTAAGTAGAAGATGCGAGAGCTTGGATCTGCAAATTCCTCACATCCAAAGCAGGGTAAAGGATGCCCCAACCCACAGAGCAAGTGACAAAGAAAATATGGCTACTCTCAGGAAAACCAGTCCAAGATGCAACATAAGAAGGGAAATGAGAAGATGAAGAAGGACATAGGAAAATGATGTGAATACCATAAAATCCTTTGGCACAACATTGAAGAATGTCTCTCCAAGAAGTCACTCGTGGTTGAGCTAAAGGATTCTGAGTCAGAGGTCGATTCTGACTCTGAATCAAATCCAGAAGGAGGAAATTGGATTATCGATGTTGAACCTAGTGCCACTATCCCTACCACCAAAGTCCATCCAAACGAACCAAAAAATCAGAGGAAGGGGAATGCATCTTTCACTCATAGATGTGGGTGAAGGGGGATGTGCTTCATTTCATTTTTTATGGTGGTAGTCATAAGAACCTGATCTCAACAATGGTCATCAAGAAGCTAGACCTGTCGATGACACCACACCTGCAACCCTACACCACCAGCTGGCTTCGCCAAGGAAGAGATCTTCGTGTCATCCAACAATGTCATCTACCCTACGACATCAATCCTTTCAAAGATGAGGTATTGTTTGATATTGCTCCCCTTGAAGTTTGTGATGTTCTTTTAGGACAACAATATTTGTGGAAGTATCATGTTGTGTATGAGTCTAGACCCCACAGTGTTATTATTACTTTGGGTAGACAATTGTACAAGATATTAGAGGTAGCACCACCAACTTCTATTTCTTTAATCTCTGTTAAGAAATGTACTAAGGTCATTTCAGAGACTGGTAAGTTCATATTCTTCTCTGTAATCCATGCTCACAATAAGTAAAAGGTCTCTGCCACATCTTTGGCCTCCACACAGAGCCTCTCTTTTCTGCAGAAGCAAGTGGACAGGATCATGGAAGAGTACAGAGACATCTTCTCCTCATCCATCGGGGTATTGACACACTTCCAAGTCAAGCATCCAATTGATCTAACCCTCGGTGCACCTCTTCCTAATGGACCATTATATCGTCGCTCGTTGATGGAAAATGATGAAATCAAGCGTTATATCCAAGAGCTTATTCAAAATGGGCACATCAAACCCAAATCCTCCCTTTGTGGAAGCTCGATTGCACTGGTGAAGAAGAAGGATGAGACCTAGAGACTATGCATTGATTATAGAGCATTAAACAAAATCATAGTTAGGAACCGATACCCAATTCCTAGGATTTATGACCTTCTTGACCAACTCAAGGGGGGAAATTTCTTCAGGAAGATTGACCTAAAGTCTAGCTACCGCTAGGTTCCCATCGAACCAACTAATGTATGGAAGACATCTTTCAAATCTAAAGAAGGTCTATTTGAATGGTTGGTCATGCCCTTTGGATTAACAAATGCACCAACCACTTTCATGAGGTTAATGGATGATGTATTGATACCCTTCACTAACGTTTTTGTGGTGGTATATTTGGATGACATCCTCATCTTGAACAGAACTTGGGAGGAGCACATGTGACATATTCAGTAGGTTTTGAGCACTCTACGGAAGCACAAGCTATATGTCAACCTAGAAAAATATTTATTTGGCATGAATAGGGTCGAATACTTGAGCTACAATGTTGATGAGAATAGGGTACATGTTGATCTTGCTAAGATCCAAGTCTTCTGTGACTGGCTAACCCCGACCACACTAACTGAGCTTCAGATAATCTTGGGACTGGCCAACTTTTACTAACGATTTGTGTTTGGATTCTCCCATATTGCATGGGCCCTCAACCATGTGACCAAGGGTGGTGGAAGGGAAAGGTTTTTGTGGGGGAAGGAACAACAATGAACATTTGATGATCTGAAGCATTCCTTGTTCTCAACTCCAGTACTCTCCTTGTCTGATCTACAACAACCATTTGAGATTGAGACTGATGCATATGACTATGCTGCAAGAACAATTCTCACTTCACACGGTCATCTGGTGGCATACCATAGTAAGAAACTCTCAGATACTGTCTGGAAATACCCCACCTATGACAAGGAAATGCATTCCATTGTACAAACCTATCGTTAATGGAAACGTTACATTCTAGGAAAGGAGATGATCATCCACACTGATCAAAAGCCTCTACAGTTCATACAGACACACGAGAAGTTGCAAAACAATAACCATCTAAAGTGGTCCACCTACCTGCAACAGTTCCATATCAACATCGAGTAGAAGAAAAGGAGCACAAATTGTGTCACTGACTACCTCAATCGACCTCCCATGGATCCACTCACCATTGTGCTCCATTCCTATGGGCATGACACATCTGAATGGCACCAACTCTATCAGCGAGATCTAGACTTCACCACCACCTATCATCTCTTGGCTACAGGTGTGACTGTCATCGATTTTCACATTCAAGACAGACTGTTATGACATCTAGGCCATCTATGTGTTCCTACAAGAGAGCATGCAAAGATGATTTTGGAAGCCCACAAAAGTTGGATGGAAGGATATTTTGGCATGGATAAAACTCTGGCCATTCTCCAGAAACATTTTTATTAGACAAAACTTTGAGAAGATGCCAACAAGTATATCAGATCTTACACTTCATGTGCCATTGCTAAGCTAGTTATCAAGAATCAAGGCTTATACACCCCTCTTCCTACCCCTGATAATCCTTCGGAATCCATCTGGATGGATTACATGTCTGGTCTTCTGTCCACCAAGCAAGGTGATGATTGTGTATTTGTGGTCATTGATAGATTTCCAAGATGACCATCCTCACAGCATGCAATAAGAACATCACAGTGGCATATACTGCCAAGCTCTTGTTCGAACGAGTGTGGTTCCATTTTGTGATACCACAGGCCATCATCTCCGACCATGACAACAGGTTCCTCAACACATTTTGGTCGAGTCTCTAGTCACTATTGGACACCAAGCTCACTAAATCCACTTCTTTCCACCCCCAAACAGATGGCCAAATAGAGGTTGTCAATCAGATGATTGTGCACATCCTGTGCATGTACAACTCTAATAATCCACATATGTGATATGAGAGTCTCCCCTATGTTCAACATAGTTACAACAGGGCTCTCCATAGCTCCACTAACCATAGCCCATTTCAGGTGAGATTGGGATTCCAACACTTGGGTCCCATTGATGTTGCACTACCTCTTGCAACCACATATACAAACTCTTCTCATGTTCAATATGAGACTAACAAACCCACTATATTCATTAAGAAGATTCAACACATCTGCCAACAGGTCCATGAGATTTTGCAAAAATCCAATGCTAAGTACAATTGTGCCACGATCAACATACGGTACTGCACTAGTTTCAGGTTGGATACAAGGTATGGTTACATTTACATAAGGAGTGTATTACAGGGCCCCATCATAATATCCTCCCACTTCATTATGGGCATTACATTGTCACCAAGGCTATGGGTAGAAATGATTTTTAGCTCAACACTCCACCCTTCCTTGGCTTGCACCCAATGTTCAATGTGGACCTCCTTCGGCTATATTTTCCACCATTATTGAACACCTCGGAGATCGCAGAACAACTGAAACCAACAGATCTCAACCCTAACTGCATGGAACAGGCACCCACTGATCATATAGTGGACACACAGTTCAAGGGCACTCGCTAGCAGAAGATCCAACTTTATCAGGTTGTAAAGGTAGGACAACTCCTCCACCAAGGAAAGTGGCTCACCCAAGGCCAAATTCAACAGATGTTTCCTCACCTAATGGGGGGAATCAATGCAATGGATACCATTGATTCCTAAGAGGGGAGGACTAATACAAGTGGATATTGATGGTCACCCACCTATTCCAACTGGCTCCTCTTGATAGCTTTAGTTCAACACGTTCTTCTGTACTTCTTTGTAATTGTGGTTTCTACACTTTCGGGGATGTATAAAGGCTTACACATATTCCAGGTGGATACTGGTGGCCTCCCACCAAATCCAACTGGCTTATTTTGTATGTTTTCATGTTAGCACATCTTTCTATAATTCCAGGGTCGTTTTGGGGCCCTAAACAATTTTTTTTTGGCTTGCCACAGTCAAATTGTAGACGAAGTTAGAGTTTGACAGTGTAATGTGTATTTTTCAAAGAGAAATTTCAAAAGGGCTATCACATGCCTAAAACAGAGGTCGTATGCAAAATTTACGACCCTGGGAAGTTGAGGTACCAACTTACCCATAAGGGCCCACATAACTTTTGGTGTTTCATCTCCTAGGGTTAGGTTTTTGGATGTCTAGGGTTTTGGCATTCATGAGTAATGTTAAAAATACCTATGGAGCCTCATTGTAATCATTCTTCTTAGTTGGATGTGCATAGCAACCACATCTCTTCTTAGAGATAGATACCACAATTAGAGTAAGTGTTTCAATTATGCAGTTTTACAGTTTCATCCTATTTCATTTATTCAATAGAAGATATTGTTCACTGGATATCTGTGTTGTTCTTCATATCTCAGTGTTTATTATATTCAGTCTATTAATCAATTCGTTCCTCTTCTAAATCCGGATCAAACACCCTACCAGTTGGGTTGGATTTAGAAGAATGGTCATCATGCGATGGTGGCCTAATGTTGTGCCCTTACTTTTTCCATCGACCCTTTCCGTGATATTGTTCTTTGTGATGTGTCTCCTTTGGATTGCGTAGATCTTCTTGTCTATATTCCCTATCAGGAACTTTGTCATGTTGTATACCATGCTTGCAATCATCAATAATTTCTTGAGAAAGATGGTCGTACCTATTTCCTCACATCATTCTTTCTCATCAACCTATTGTTTTTCAAGTAAATTTCAACAGGTCCATTACCCTCCATTTGGTGTGCCCTCTGAAACTCGACAATCCATATCATGCCCTTCCTTCATATATGGACTCTTTACTCACATCCTTTGACAATGCATTTGCTTCTCCCACCAGATTACCCCCCATTCTTTCCATTGAAAATTCCATTGATCTTATTCCTAGATCCACTTTTCCCAATTCCTCTTCATATTGCCTAGCTCCTCGGGAGGCTGAGGAAGTGGAACGCTAGCTCCAACACCATATTAATACCAACCACATCCAACCGATTTCTTCACCTTGTGCCTCTCCTTCCTTCATCATTCCCAAGGAGTCTAAGGAATGGCATATAGTCATAAAATATTGAGCTCTTAATACGACCAAAGTAAAGAATCATTACCCTCTACCACGCATTGATGATTTACTAGATCATTTGAAGGGTTTATTCTTTTTTACCAAACTGGATCTCATAGCAAGATATCATCGGGTTTGCATGAATGCAACATACACATAAAATACAAATTTCAAAACTAAATTTGGGCTTTATGAATGGATGGTGATTCCTTTCGAACTTACTAATTCCCCGGCCACATTCATGAGGCTAATCAATGATAGTTTCACAGAACATTTGGGGAAAATTGTGGTGATCTATTTTGATGATATCTTCATTTTTAACAAGACCTTGGAGGATCATTTTCTCCATGTGTGCACTATGCTAGATTTATTGTGCACTCACAAACTGCATGTGAAACATCGTAAATCTTCTTTTGGTAAACCTTCCATTCAATATTTGGGTTTTTTTATCTTTGTTGAGGGTGTTATCCCAAATCCCACTAAATTCTAGGCCCTTTCATAGTGGCCAATGCCTCACTCATCTCTAGAACTCAAGATATTTATGCGTGGCATTAATTTTTATCAGTGGTTCATTGCTAACTTCTCTTAGTTAGCATGCCCTTTTCATCATCTTTCTAACCAGAATCAATGTGGGTGGTCTCCCTTGGCACATCAACAATTCCAAGCTCTCAAAAATGCTCTTTGTTATTCTCCTATAATTTGTTTACCTGATCTTCATTCTCCCTTTGAGACTGAGACAAACACCTCTCAATATGTTATTGGGTGTACGGTATGTATACCTCTTATTATTTTATGGATGTATATTTTTAATATATTTAAATATTTTTTTTAATTATTTTTCATTTTTACTTATCTCAATGTTTTTTTTTTTAAATTTATCTAAAATATTATAGAAAGCTATTTTATCGATGTTATAAACATCTATTGTAAACTAGTTACAATATTATGTCTGCAACAAATTGTAAATTACATTTTTTATTTTTTTGATAGATTCGATGCATCTGGTTGGAAAGATACTTAATTGTAAATTACATTTTCTATTTTTTTTGATAGATTCGATGCATCTGGTTCGAAAGATACTTAAAAATTAGTATATCTTATAAAAAATAGATCAATCAATAAAGGCGTTGACTAAATTTTTTATATTTTGGGTTTCTTTTATCTGAATTATATAAATTTCGATAAAAATTTGTTGTATTTTTTTTGTTGTTTAAATTGCATTTTTAAATATAGAAATGGATTCAACCTACTGAAAAACCACTAAAACACTTTGATTATACAAACTTAGCCACTCAAATGAGCAGATCAAACCATTCCCTACCAAATTTGAGACAAAATCAAACAAAAAAATCATGAAACAAATAAAAAATGTTTAAAGTCCACTCCAGCTTGTTGTCCTTAGTGATTCCGAAATCCTGAATAGATTTTATAGAAGATAATAGTACAATGGAAGATTATACAGACACTTGAACATTTTTGAAGTCAATCATTGTTGTGATAGGTACGCTCTTTGGAAGAGAAGAATACTGAACTTCATACTAAGGTACTACTTTCTTGAAACTCAAAATTCTAGAATATTTTAGTATAATACTCACACACTAGAGAGTATTTTTGTTTTTGAAAAACTTGAAACTTCATATCACTTGAAACATACGTGCACAAAATTAACGAGTAACTAATGATGGATTTCTTCTTTGTGTACTGAAATTTGTATATTCGAGTGCGTATAAATTGTGAATTTGTAATAATTGTGAAATTTATGTATTGAGAAAGATTTGGTTTATATATATATATATATATATATATATATATATATATGAATAATATTCTATTGTTGTATATTAGATATTAGAGTGTGTATAAATTGTGAATTTGTAATAATCAATATATGTGAAATTTATGTATTGAGAAAATGGGTGTATATTCCATAGAAAGTCAATATTTATATATAAAGATAAAGTTAAATTGTAAGTTAGTACCAATTAATCAATTTCATAGGTGTTTTAGCTATTATGAAACTTAGTTTGGAGAGTTTTAGAATTTCAACTCATTTACTTAAAAGTTAACTTCATTCAAATATACTAATTATATATGTGCATTTCAAATATAGAACCTTCATGCTTTGAATGATATTTTTTGTTTTCTCAGGAAATAGAAAATCACTGTCTTTATCAATAGTGGAAGTAACTATAATTTCATCCATTGTCATGTTTCTAATGAAACACAGTGTTATATTCATGTTTTTAACAAATTTTGTTCTATGATTACTAATGGGGATTTATGAAATGTGGTGGTTGGTGTGAAAAAGTGAAACTTCAAATGGGTGTATATTCCCTAGAAAATCATATGTTTTCCATTGAAATGATTGGAGGTGATATCATTTTAGGTTTGAATGGTTAAGGACATTAGGCCCCATCACCATGGATTTTATGGAATTACACATGAAATTTTAGAAATATGGAAATTTATACATGCTCAAAGGTCTTAAAGAAGCTTCTCCAAAAATCAACTCCCATAACATGAAAAATATTTTACAAAAGGTTCATTCGAGAATTATTACACAATTCTAGATGTTATTCAAACCTTTCACGACATTTCTCATCTGGTTCATCCAAATTTGTGGTTAGTATTAGACATACACCAACAATTTCTTTGAATATCCCAGGGATTACCAGCCTCATGTGAAAATCACGACCATTGTATTCCAATTCTTCCTCATAGACTACCACCCAATGTGTGCCCATTTTGTCATCCTTTTTCCCAAAAGAATAAAACTAAAAATATTGTGTATGAGCTATTAAATGTCGATATCATCCATCCTAGTACTAGCCTCTACTCTTCTCAAATTTTTATGGCCCTTAAAAAAGAAGTAACTTGGTGCATGTTTCCTACTCTTGACAACTTTATAGTCCAAGATTAATTCCCATTTCTAGTAATTGATGATCTTTTAGATAAGCTACATGGATTAGAGATCTTCACTAAACTTGATCTTCACTTTGGTTATCACCAAATTTACATGAAGAAAGTTGATATACCCAAAATTTCTTTCCACAGTCGTGAAAATCATTGTGATTTTTTGGTGATGTCCTTTGGTCTTTGCAATGCACCTTCCACCTTTCAAAATGTCACGAATCAAATCTCTAATCCCTTTCTCTACCATTTTGTCTCAGTATTATTTGATGACATCTTGTTCTACAAAATAACTTGGGTGACACATGTGGCACATGTGGATTAGTTCTTACACCTCCTCCACAATCTCCAATTGTTCCTTAATACTTCTAAATGTGTCTTTGGTGCTTCAAATGTTGAATATTTGGAAAACATTGTTTGTGTGGAGGGTGTGCATATTGATATTAAGAAAATTGAGGCAATGAAATATTGACCTCATTCGAATACCCTGAAGATTTTGTGTGGTTTTATTGGTACCACATATTACTACCAGAAGTTTATCCAAATATATGGTAAAATTTCAGCTGCTCTCATCGCCCTGCTAAAAAATAATTCTTTTAGTCAAAACAATGATGTCAAATATGGTTTTTGGGATTTAAAATATGTTATGTCTACTACACCTATCCCTACCTAAATTCAGTAATACTTTTGATTTGGAATGTGAACCTTAGGAATAGGAATTGGTTTTGTGTTAATGCAAGAGGAATGCTTTCTCTCCTTCACTCGTAAGAAATTATGTGATAGAAACTTGGTAAAATCAAATTATGAGAAGGAAATGTTGGTTATTATTCATGCAATTGATATGCGATGTCCATACTTTATGGGGAATTATTTCCATATTAAAACAAACCATTACAATTTGAAATATTTCCTAGAATAGAGGTTGCTATCCCTAGAACAACAAAGTGGTTCACAAAAATGTTAGTCTATGAATATGATATTATCTACAATAATGGAAGGAAAAATGTAGTGATTGATGCTCTCTATAGGAAGTGTGATGAGGGAGGGTCCGTATTTTCCTTATCTTTCCTAGTTCCTTATTCGATATAGGTGGCATGTCAAAATTGCTCGGTGGATTCCAAGATCATGCACATTATCCACCATCCATAGGCCGACCCATAAGCACACCCACATTACAATTGATAGGATTATATAAACATCACTACAAAGACCATACATTTTGGTTTTATATTCCTCATTTAAATCCAAATTGTTACCTAAATTACACTCCTCTTACACAATGGGTCATTTTGGGTTTTATAAAAAATATGACATGATTATTAAAAGTTCATTATTTTGGGAAGACATGAAGAAGACATCTTCACGTTCATGGTGGAAAGTGATACTTTCAAATGAAACAAAGGTGAAATAGTAAATCCTATAGGATCCTTACAACCCTTACCTATTCCTATCACTGTGTGGGATAACATTTCTATAAATCTCATTTTGGGGTTACCAAAATCAAGTAACAAATTAGTGATAATGGTAGTTGTTGGTTGTATTTCCAAATATTTTCACTTATGTGCCTTAAAACACCCATTCAAAGGCCTCCACAATAGTATAAGTCTTCATGAACAATTCAAATATTTTTAAATTGGATGGCTTGTCTAAATCCATTATGACTAAGCGTGATCCCACCTTTACCAACAATTTTTTCTTCAAGGTACCTAATTGAATACTAGCACATAACATCACCCCCAAATTGATAGCTAGATGAAAGTAGTCAACAAATTTTTGGGATATTGTTTGTGTTGTTTTTCTTTGGAATCGTAATCCAAATGGGTCAAGTGGTTACCCTTTGTTGATTGGTGGTACAATAATACATATCATGGTTCTGCTAAAATCACCCCCTTTGATGCAATCTATGGGAAATCACCCCTACTAGTTATCTCATACTTGTGATGCCTCTCTAAGGTTTAGGATGTAGAAAACACCCTTAGAGATAGCGTTGACATTTTTTGTACCCTCAAAGATAATTTGGTATTGGCTCAGAATTGCATTAAGAAATAAGTTGATCAACATTTCTCTGAACACCATTTTGATGAAAGAGATTAGGTGTTTTTACATATCCAAACCTACTAACAAACCTCACTCAATAAGAAGATTCACCAAAAGTTAGCTCCTAATTTTTATGGACCCTATATTATCCTCAAATGTATAGGTCAAGTGACTTGCAAATTGGCTCTAACCAGCCATTCTAAACTCCACCTAGTCTTTCATGTGTCATGTTTGAAGAATATGGTTAGGTCTAATTGAAAAGTTCAAAACAACCTTCTATAATTGGATAAGGAGGGTTCCATTTGGTTGCATCCTAAGGTAATTTTAGATAAATATGAACATTGTCTTCACTAGCCCGAAGATGATACATGGGAACCAATAGAGATTCTCCAACAATTTCCTCATATCTATTCACGAGGACAAGGTTGATTTGTAGGGGGGGTGGGGCATGCTAGTGTTCCCCCCTAACTCCCCAAGTTAGTGGAAGAGATTTTAGTTAATTCATTTGTTGGCACTGTGCGCAGTTTGTAAGACCCTAGGTTCAAATATATGACCAAGAAAACCTACCAGACACCAGCCCTTTGGCATCACCTGCTTGCGTAGATGAAGTCTCACCCAACGTATCTATTGGGACTGCGAGAACCAGGCTTTTGCAGTATTGATGGAATGGGAGGAAATCATTCAATTCATTCCTTCTTATTATGTCAGTGCACATAATAATGTCTTTATTACTTGTTAACTTACTTCGTGATTCAGATTCATATTATCCATATATTTCAAATTACTGGATAAACTCATTTCTTTACGAGTTATGATCATTGCCCAAAGATTCATCATGAGATAAAACTAACCTACTATAAAACCATACATATTTCATAAGAAATCACATCAAAGGCACATGATACATGATTTAACGTGGCTCACGTAACTCTAGGCTATGTCCACAATGACTAGCTTCTTTATTATTCTTTCGTTCAATGCTTTAGTCTTACGTAATGTTCTTACATAGATGTATTATGGACATCTTTGTTTTCTCCTAGCATAGCCGCTCTGCAGTGCAATTCTCTCTCTCTCTCTCTCTCTCTCTCTCTCTCTCTCTCTGCATCATCCTTCACATTCAGACACAGATTCCTTTCTTTCTAGACTAACAATAGTACAAAACATAAAAGATTAGAATGAAACCAGGGAACCCCTAATATCCCAAACCATTACATATTTATACATCAAAATATAAGGCTTAAAACCCTACTTAGTTCCTCCCAAAAACCCATTACATTGCATGGCTAGTTCAGTTAACTAGTTGTTCAACTACTTTCTTCTTCTTTTCAATCTGCATGTTGTTTTTCTGTTGTTCTTCTATTTCTGGAATTTCGATCTGTCATCCTTCTGTCATTCTTTATTCTCTCTCTTTCTTCTCTTTCTTTATCCTTTTTCAGATTTATTCTTCTATTTTATTTATTCTCTTGTCAACACGTTGTCTTACTTCTGCTAAATATCTTCCTTTTATGCAATGTCCTCCTGGATGTGCCTTACTTACGTGCTCCCTATATTTCCTTATTCTCCTGTGCACTTTTCCTATACTTCAGATATTTCCAAAAACTATATCAAAAATGAAAAATTGTTTCCAATAATACTTGTCCAACATCCCCCCAACACTCACATGTGGCTCGTCCCGAGCCACTCAAGCCTGTTTCCTTGTCTTCCATGCCAAAATGAAGTTTTCAAAGGCAACATTTTCTACCTCCACCTCTTTTATCATTGTGTCCTATGTTTCTTCTATCTCCTCTACCCCCTACACAATAAATTTTGTAAGTTTTTCCTCTGATTCAATCATTGTCTGCTTGACCTTACCCTGCACCGTGGCCAATTCTCCAATTACCCTCACTACTTCTTCCCGCGGTGATCCCAATCTTTGTTGAAGGATATTTTGTTGATCCCTCATTCTCTCCACTTCTACATATGCTTGTCATTGATACAAAATGGTTGACATACGTTCCACTGGTGGAAGTGTATCTACCCTTTCTATTGCTTGGTGTGCATGTTCTTGCGCTTATCTTAGCTTGACCTCTATGGCCTCATGGATGCACCTTAGTTGTGCGCTCCCTATATTTTCTTCTTATTCTGTGCACTTCTTCTATACTTAGGATTTTTCCCAAAACTGTATCAAAAATGCAAAATTATTTCCAAATCTTCCTATCCAACATGCCCCCAACACTCACATGTGGCTCGTCCCGATCCACTCAGGCCTATTTTCTGCTCGTCCATGCAAAAATGAAGTTTTGAGAGGAAACCTTTGCTACCTCCACCTCTTTTTTAATTGTGGCCTATGTTTCTGCTATCTCCTCTACCCCTTGCACAATCAAGTTTGTAAGTTTTTCCTATGATTCAATCACTGTCTTCTTGACCTTACCATGCATCGTGGCCAATTCTCTAATTACCCTCATTTCTTCTTCCTGTAGTGGTCTCATTCTTTTTTGAAGGATCTTTTGTTGATCCCTCATTCTCTCCACTTCTACATATTCCTATCACTGAGCCAAAATGGTTGACATACGCTCCACTGGTGGTAGTGTAGCCACCCTTTCTATTTCTTGGTGCACATGTTCTTTCACTTCTCTTAGCTTGGCCACTATGGCCTTCATCTTCGGTTCTTCTATTAATTATGTACACAACCACACACTCTCCTCACATATTTTTTCACATTCTCCCTCTATCCTCTTAATGTTGGCAATTGTTTTCATTGTCATTCTTTCCTTGCCTTTGTGCACTTCTAGTGGTGTTCCAGGCATGTTTCTCAACTTCAAGTCCTGGATATTCTCTCTGAAGCACTTAATGACTTCACCAATATTTAACAGTTACTCCTCCATAGTATCTTTGACTACTATGGGAATTTATGGAATTGCCTTATATAACTTTTGGACCATTGCTTGTGTTTTTTGTGCTATGCCCTAAGCTTCGTCCTTTTTCTTAAGGGATTTCTTCACCATTTCATCATCCTTAGATTTTTCCTTCATGAACTTCACTATTTGGCCTTCAATTCCCTTCTTTTATTAGAGTGCAGCCTCATACTGATGTTGGGACTAATCTCTTTCATCCCTCATTTTGCCTAGCTCCTACTTCACTTCCTCTCCTCTAGTCTGAATTTCCTGTAATAGGCTTTCCTGCAAATATTATAGTCTATGCAGGGGAATCATTGATATAACTATATTGAGATAGCCCAATTCATTTACTTTCTCTTGTAACCTTCCCATTGGCATATCTAGCATATTTTTCTCAATCTGTAAGGTTGTATTCCCTATCGTTAGTTGTGTCAGGGTAAACTGTTCACTTCCTGATTCTTTCCTTGGCCCCACGGATGGTCCTTCCCCAAACACATTGGTTCTTTTTTGTTTTATCTATGTTCTTCATAGTATATATCGTCTATGTATTGGCTCCTAAATTGGCACAATTATATTCTGATGTGTGATGACCATTACTTATGCACATGTTCTTATGGCTTGGTACTCAAACACTCTTTTTATTTTTACTATATCTACTTTTTATTTGGTTTTCCTTGTTTTTATTTCTACTGTGATGCAACTACTATAATACACGTGTTCTAGTGCATCCCAGATTACTATGCACATTGTTGGTCGTCTCTATAGATTTTTATCTGACTTCCATTCACCATTCCTTCAAATACTTCTCCATTCAAGGTTTCCGACTGTGCATCACCTGTCTCTGTTACCTGTTGAATCACATAGGTTCCTAACTAGTGCATTCTAAAATTTCCTAGATGTTGCGTAAAATTGTTTTCATAGAGTAGTATCATATATCCTACTTGAAACTTCTTATGTTTAATGTGTTGATCATGCCAAGCTTTATCTCTTTCTTTTTTAACCTTCTGATGGAAACCTACGACAAACCGATCTTCCTCAAGTTGTACTAAGTGTTCCCATCTCTCCTCTATTGTTCTAGTGTATGATATCTTAGTGATTTCTACGATGCATTGGCTAGGTAGAATGAAATCCATTGGCATCACTGCTTCATTTCCATATACCAATTTGAAATGTGTCTAACCTGCCAAATTTTTACTTGTTGTTTTGTAAGCCCATAACACTGTAGGAACTCTTAAGTCACAATCGTCTCTCCCTACAATGTAAATTTTGGTCGAGGCATTCTCCAAAATTTTATTGAAATCGTCCATTGTTCCATTCACCTGAGGATGATACATGGTACTCTTCTGATGATGGATTTGGAACTCCTTAGTTAATGTTGCAATTGTCTTGTTTAGAAAGTGTGTACCTTGATCATTGAGTAATATTCATAGACATCCAGACCTTGTGATTATATTTTCAAACAAAAACCTCGTAGCAGTCTTTGTGGTTCAATCTGTAATTGGGGATGCTTCTTCCCACCTATTCAAATACTCCATCACAGTGATGATATACCTTGCCCATGATATTCTTGTGCATGGATTGATTAGTCCTAAAAAGTATATGGCCCATTTTTCAAATGCTTGCAATGTAACATTTGGATATAAAGGCATTTCACCCCTCCTAGATGGCTTTACCACTCTTTGAAAGACATCACATGATTTCCAGTACTCCTTCGCATCTTCGTAAAGTGTACACCACCAAATCCTTGTGAAAATAATATTTTGTGCAGTTTCTCTCCCTGTATAATGTCCTCCTACAATCTCGTCATGTGCTTCTTCAAGTATCATTGGTATCTCGTGTTCCAACATGCATCATCTCAATATTCCATCTACACCCAACTTGTATAAATTCCCTACAATCAACTGATAATATGTTTCTTTCACTACCAATTGTTTCTTCTATGTTGTTGTCATTCCAGATGGAGACATCCATCTACATATAAATTGTACGATGTATGAGAAGAAATCATCCACAATATATACTGCAAATAGTTGTGCATATGGGAAGCTATAATCTAAATTACCTGCATCTTCACCTGACAATATGCATGATAGATGATTTGTTCATGCATTCAGCTTCCTTGGTTTCACTACAAACTTGAATTTATATTCCTAAAATAAGAATACTCATTTGCATATTCTCCCCCCCAACACTGGCTTATTGACTAAGTATTTTAATGCATAATGGTTTGTATACATCTTAAAGTGAGAGCCCAATAAATAATGTATGAACTTATGTAGCGCATAGACCATTGTCAATCCTTCTCGTTCCATGGTAGTATAATTGTTCTCTACTATAGACAACTTCCTACTTGCAAAAGCAATTGGGTGATCTATGTCTCCTTCCCCTGGTTAGGATAGTATTGTGCCCAATGTTATGGAAAATGCATCTACGTGTACATGGAACACTTTGTTCCAATCCGAAAATATCAAAATGGGTGCAGTTACCAGTTTTGTGTTTCAAGGTGTCCAACCCCTTCTGATAGTCCTCGTTCCATTGAAACTTTGCTTCCTTCTTCAATAAATTTTCCATTGGCTCTATGATATGCACATATCATTTGATACATTTCCTGTAATAACTTGTATGACGTAACACTTCCCTCAACTTTATGATTGAGGTAGGAGGTTCTAACTTCATAATGACTGCAATCTTAGCTAGATCTACTAATAGTCCCTGTTGGCACACTACATGTACCAACATAATTCCAAATGGTGCACAAAAGATACACTGCTTTATGTTCAATGAAATTTGACACTGTTTGCACCGATCCGAGATTAGTCTAAGGACTTCTATATGATCCTTTAGTAGACTGAACACAGTCTAATCATACAAGTATACTTCTAGGAACTTATGGATGAACTCCTTGAATGTTTAAACCACTACTCTAGAAAACACCGCAGGGGCATTCTTCAATATGAATGGAATAAATGTATACTGATAATTCCCCCACTCTATCACGAAAGTGGCCTTGTGTCGATCCTCATGTGCAATTTTTTTCCAATGGTACCTAGAAAATCCATCTATTAATAATAAGTCTCTTATCCTCCTACATTCTCCAATACCTCATCTGTGAATGATGTTGGAAATGGATCTTTTAAACACACATCATTCAACTTCCTCAGATCTACGTAGATATTGATTCCTCCTATCTTTTTGTCCTACACTACCATCAGTCTGATCCATTTGGATTCCTCTATCAATTCAATAATTCCTACATCTAACATCCTGTCTAGTTCAACTTTCACCTTCTCTTTTTACTTTGGATTTAACTTGCAAGGCTTCTGGCACAGTTGCTTAACGCTTGGTTTCAGTGGAATATTCATCTCACCTAAGTCTCTAGTTATCTCCTTCATCTCTGAAAATGTCATTGGGAATAGGTCTTGGTATTATCATAATAAGTCTTCAATCTTATCTATTGTCTCGTCACTCCAATAATCTCCTATATGTGCAAAATTCGGATTCTTTGCTATCCTAATGTTTACCTTCTGTGATTTGAAAAGATTTTTTAATGACAATTGTTGAGTTTTTAAAACATGAGTTATTTTACCATTTAGGAATTGAATAAAAGAGGAAGAATTAAAGATGTAGCATGGAAGCTATAAAGAAATATACAGATATGTAAATAAGCATGAATAAACAACAAACCATAAACAACAAAGTTGATAATAGAGTTCGACAATATCGCCTACGTCTCTGGGCCTTTGTCTAAGTGGATGAGGCTTTCCTATTTTTGTTCAAAGATTTAAAAGTACATCATAATAGTGCCAAAAGGATTACAAGCTTATCTGGTTGTCTTCTAACAGGTCTCAAGAACCCAACAAAAATGATGACACTGAAAATCGATGAACAAAGACCCCAGAAATGGCCCTGCTCTCCTCAATGGATTCCGTTCATAAAAATGGCCTTGCCTCAACAATTCATCAACATTTTCTTGATATGAACCTCCTCCGTGGGTTCAAGAACCTTTGTTTTATATAGTCTTTGAAGTTGGCAACAAAATACCAACTCCCCCCTAAGATATGGCCTCAAAAAGGGCCCAAGAACCTCCAAAAATGGATTAAATCTCCCAAAACTAGTTGAAAATCCCATTAAAATATTATAGTACAGTTTTAAAACTCACTATTTGAAAATAATAGGGTGCAACCCCCTTGATGCAGGCCCGTGGTCATATGGGTGCCCTCCATGTGGCCCTGTGCTGGTGTTGGTTCACTGGCCCCTGGATTCCTAGCGTTGGTCATGTGGACCGGCCATGTGGTCATGCTCCTATGACTGCATGCCCTTGCATCCATTATAACCCATAACCTTTAGCCCTTGGTATAGTGCCTTGGTCGGTGGGCTAGCCCAGTTGAATGGGTGCCTATCCACACACATCCACGCTAAATTGTATACGATATGGAGACATGGTTGAATACTACAGAACTATGGATTAAACAACAACAATTTCGTGCCAACACTTAGGGTAAGGTTCTGTGCTATTGGTTGTATAGAGAGTTCTGTCGAGGGTTGGGGGATATTCCCCAACCTTGTTCTCTGCCCAATATAACTTTTCACAAGTTTAAATAAATTTTTGAGACTATGGTTAATAAGACATACCACGGGGGAGTTGGTAGCTCGACCCTACCAAACCTTTTGTCGCCCAAACCAGAGGTCACAGGTTCGACTCCCTGGGAGTCACATAACTTTTACCACAATGACCAATGGAGGGGTGCCATTTGGCATCCCATGGCTGGGTCATGTGGCACCAGGATATTTGCCCACAAAGATTTCACATGTCCAAACATGATTCATCAATGTCTGCCACATGTCTTCCCTGTCAGTGTGCCAACTATACCTGGTACGTTAGCCTGTGCCATGTGTCACCCTTGCAATGGTGCCATGTGTAACAATCGTACTTGTCAAAATCTGCACCTGCCCATGTTAGCACATGTCCACATCAGCATGCCAATGCACCCTACCAAATCACCTCTATAGACATATGAATTGTACAGTCATCTACCACATCAACATTGTACGGATTGTACGGACTGCATAGTCATCAAATTTTGCATGTTTGGGAAAATGAACAGAATGCGATATCTTTCGCATATGATGTTTGTTTGAGC
Source organism: Picea engelmannii (assembly GCA_009831015.1). Lineage (NCBI taxonomy): Eukaryota > Viridiplantae > Streptophyta > Pinopsida > Pinales > Pinaceae > Picea > Picea engelmannii. Next base: position 939,151 of record ML777379.1, on the reverse strand, counting down.
CCATTCAATTTGATATGAGTGATGTGTGCAAAACTAAATAGGTAATGTTTTCCAAGTAGACAAAAAATGGGTCATTACTGTCATTTTTCTTTCTCTTAATTGTTGTGTTCCATAAATTGGCATACCTCAAAGAGAAATTGTTGCTACCTCATGCGTGCATCTTCTAATAATACCCCGTTTCTTGCCACTCGACCAATGCAATCAACATTAGAAACCATGAATAATGGAATTCAATTCCATTTTCTTGGGGCCCCCTACAATCCTGTAAAAATAGGTTTACCAAGTAGGTGGCCCAACTCATTTGGATGCCTTCCACACACTTCTCTATGGCTACCTTAGCTACAACTAGTACTTCATCTTTGTGACATTTTCATAGCAGCTTGTAGGCCAATACCTGTATCACAAACATCACTTTTTTATCATTGATGCTCTTAACATACAGACCCCTCTTTCCCCTAAATGTCTAGAATTTCTCTTTCATTGACTCAGAGAGGGCTCACCCTCTCTCCTTGTTGAAATATAGTCCTCGATCCTTGCCAGCTTTTGGAAAACCTATAATATGCACAATTATTGTTGTATCGATTGATATTGGAGGATCCAACGAAAGTTTCCCCCCCATGAACATAGCTTAGTAACACCTTCATGCAGGCATTAATTTCCGTACTCCACTCGAAATGTGAAATCTCCAACAAGTTTAGTATTCCTTCGTTCTCCAACCTTAATGCCGATTCCTGTGGATCTAACAAGATTTATGATGTTCCTATGACATTCCTAGTGCACAATTATTGTTCCCTGGTAAACTCCGGGAATTTATGTGCATCAATGATATCATGGTCCATAAAATTAAGGCTAACAATATTCCCAATCATATATTCTTCACTACTTACACCTGTCAAAACTGGTGCTATCGACAATGGGTACTTCCCATTGTCTGATACAGTCATAGGTGGTGCATTATCCATCCATGACGGCAGGTAATATCTATGAAATATTTCTTGTGGTGCTGAAGACGAAGCTCTGACTACCTCCTTAACCTATGGTGTCACCACTGGTCTCTTCGCATGTTTTCTCATTGTTGCAGATGGTGCTCCAACATTGGGCAGTGCCATTCAACTTTTGTGATGAATTTCTAGAATAGCTCTACATCTCTTTATGGGTAGTTGTAGCTTGACTCTGATACTCTAAAGTTCACCCTGGTTCACTTTATTTTCTCTCTCTTGCATGCAACAATGACTTAGAGTTAATGAATTCCTGTTGTTTTTGTGTGTTCATGCCAATTGTACTTGTCATATCCTGACTTAACTTACTTGTCCAATCCACCACCATGGTTGATGAGTTGTTAACTAAATGCTCTATTACCAAATCCATCGTGTGATTTTTCCCTTGTACTACTGATTCATCATGATTTCTGGCGGATTTTACCATTTAAGACTATACGACGCTTTTATGACATGTCATTCTCGCTTCATAACCAAAGTTTTCATGCTTTAATTCTTTTAATGGTCTTGTCATTCCCAAACTACACATTGGTTCTTTGTTGTTTTATCTGTGTTCTTCATAGTATATCTCATCTATGTATTGCCTCCTAAATTGGCACAATTATATTCTGATGTGTGATGACCATTCCTTATGTGCAAGTTCTTATGGCTTGGTACTCGAACACTCTTTTTATTTTTACTATACCTACTTTTTATTTGGTTTTCCTAGTTTTTATTTCTACTGTGGTACAACTACTATAATACATGTGTTCTAGTGCATCCCAGATTACAATGCACATTCTTGGTCATCTCTATAGAGTTTTATCCGACTTCCATTCACCATTCCTTCAAATACTTCTACATTCAAGGTTTCCAACTTTCCATCACCTATCTTTGTTACCTGTTAAATCACATAGGTTCCTAACTAGTGCATTCTAAACTTTCCTAGATGTTGCATAGTTTTTTTTTCATAGAGTAGTATCAGATATCCTACTCGAAACTTCTTATGTTTAATGTGTTGATCATGCCAAGCTTTATCTCTTGCTTTTTTAACCTTTAGATGGAAACCTACAACAAACCGACCTTCCTCAAGTTGTACTAATTGTTCCATCTCTCCTCTATTGTTCTAGTGTATGACATATCAGTGATTGCTACAATGCGTTGGCTAGGTAGAATGAAATCCATTGGCATCACTACTTCATTTCCATATACCAATTTGAAATGTGTCTAACCTGCCAAATTTTTACTTGTTGTTTTGTAAGCCCATAACACTGTAGGAACTGTTAAGTCCCAATCGTCTCTCCCTACATTGTAAATTTTGGTCAGGCATTCTCCAAAATTTTATGGAAAGCGTCCATTGTTCCATTCACCTGAGGATGATACATGGTACTCTTCTGATGATGGATTTGAAACTCCTCAGTTAATGTTGCAATTGTCTTGTTTAGAAATTGTGTACCTTGATCATTGAGTAATATTCACAAACATCCAAACCTTGTGATTATATTTTCAAACAAAAAGCTCGTAGCAGTCTCTGTGGTTCAATCTGTAATTGGGGATGCTTCTTCCCACCTATTCAAATACTCCATCACAGTGATGATATACCTTGCCCATGATATTCTTGTGCGTGGATTGATTGGTCCTAAAAAGTATATGGCTCATTTTTCAAATGCTTGCAATGTAACATGTGGATTTAAAGGCATTTCATCCCTCCTAGATGGATTTACCACTCTTTGACAGACATCACATGATTGCTAGTACTCCTTCGCATCTTCGCGAAGTGTACGCCACCAAATCCTTGTGCACAAAATATTTTGTGCAGTTTCTCTCCCTGTATAATGTCCTCCTGTAATCTCGTCATGTGCTTCTTCAAGTATCATTGGTATCTCGTGTTCCAACATGCATCGTCTCAATATTCCATCTGCACCCAACTTGTATAAATTCCCTACAATCGACAGATAATATGTCGCTTTCACTACCAATTGTCTCTTCTATGTTGTTGTCATTCCATATGGAGACATCCATCTACATATAAATTGTACGATGTATGCTAAGAAATCATCCACAATATTTACTCCAAATAGTTGTTCATATGGGAAGCTATCATCTAAATTACCTGCATCTTCACCTGACAATATGCACGATAGATGATTTGTTCCTGCATTCAGCTTCCGTGGTTACACTACAACATTGAATTTATATTCCTAAAATAAGAATATCCATTTGCATATTCTCCCCCCCCAACACTGGCTTACTGACTAAGTATTTTAATGCATAATGGTTTGTATACATCTTAAAGTGAGAGCCCAATAAATAATGTATGAACTTATGTAGCACATAGACCATTGTCAATCCTTCTCGTTCCATGGTAGTATAATTGTTCTCTTCTCTAGACAACTTCCTACCTGCAAAAGCAATTGGGTGATCTATGTCTCCTTCCCTTGGTTAGGATAGTATTGTGCCCAATGTTATGGACAATGCATCTACATGTACATGGAACAACTTGTTCCAATCCGAAAATATCAAAATCGATGCAGTTACTAGGTTTGTGTTTCAAGGTGTCCAACCCCTTCTGATAGTCCTCGCTCCATTGAAACTTTGCTTCCTTCTTCAATAAATATTCCATTGGCTCTATGATATGCACATATCCTTTGATACATTTCCTGTAATAACTTGTATGAAACAACGTTTCCCTCAACTTTCTTATTGATGTAGGAGGTTCTAACTTCATAATTACTGCAATCTTAGCTGGATCTACTAATAGTCCCTATTGGCTCACTACATGTCCCAACATAATTCCAAATGGTGCACAAAAGATACACTTCTTTATGTTCAACGAAATTTGACACTGTTTGCACCGATCTGAGATTAGTCTAAGGACTTCTATATGATCCTTTAGTAAACTGAACACAGTCTAATCATCCAAGTATACTTCTAGGAACTCATGGATGAACTCCTTGAATGTTTCAACCACTACTCTAGAAAACACCGCAGGGGCATTCTTCAATATGAATGGAATAAATGTATACTGATAATTCCCCCACTCTATCATGAAAGTGGCCTTGTGTTGATCCTCATGTGCACTTTCTTTTAAATGGTGCCTAGAGAATGCATCTATTAATAATTAGTCTCTTATCCTCCTACATTCTCCAATACCTCATCTGTGAATGATGTTGGAAATGGATCATGTAAACACACATCTTTCAACTTCCTCAGATCTACGTAGATCTTGATTCCTCATATCTTTTTGTCCTACACTACTGTTGGACTGATCCATTTGGATTCCTCTATTGATTCAATAATTCCTACATCTAACATCCTGTCTAGTTCAACTTTCACCTTCTCTTTTTTTTTTGGATTTAACCTGCAAGGCTTCTGGCATAGTTGCTTAATGTTTGGTTTCAGTGGAATATTCATCTCACCAAAGTCTCTAGTTATCTCCTTCATCTATGAAAATGTCATTAGGAATAGGTCTTGGTATTATCGTAATAAGTCTTCAATCTTATCTATTGTCTCGTCACTCGAATAATCTCCTATATGTGCAAAATTCAGATTCTCTGCTATCCTCATGTTTACATTCTATGATATGAAAAGATATTTTAATGACAATTGTTGAGTTTTTAAAACATGAGTTATTTTACCATTTAGGAATTCAATAAAAGAGGAAGAATTAAATATGTAGCATGGCAACTATAAAGCAACATACAGATCTATAAATATGCATGAATAAACAACAAACCATAAACAACAAAGTTGATAATAGAGTTCGACAATCTCGCCTACATCTATGGGCTTTGTCTAAGTGGATGAGGCTTTCTTATTTTTGTTCAAAGATTTAAAAGTACATCATAAAAGTGCCAAAAGGATTACAAACTTATCTGGTTGTGTTCTAACAGATCTCAAGAACCCAACAAAAATGATGGCACTCGAAACGGATAAATGAAGCTCCCATAAATGGCCCTGCTCTACTCAATGGCTTCCCTTCATTAAAATGGCCTTGCCTCAACAATTCATCAGTATTTTCTTGTTATGAACCTCCTCCAGGGTTTCAAGAACCTTTGGTTTATATAGTCTTTGAATTTGGCAACAAAATCCCAACTTCCGCCCAAGATATGGCCTCAGAAAGGGCCCAAGATCCTCCAAAAATAGATTAAATCTCCCAAAACTAGTTGAAAATCCCATTAAAATATTATGGTACAGTTTTAAAACCCACTATTTTCAAATAATAGGGTGAAACCCCCTTCACGCGGACCCCTGGTCATATGGGTGCCCTCCATGTGGCCCTGTGTTGGTGCTGGTTCACTGGCCCCTGGATTCCTAGTGTTGGTCATGTGGACCGGCCATGTGGTCATGATCCTATGACTGCACGTCCTTGCATCCATTATAACCCATAGCCTTTAGCCATTGGTATAGTGCCTTGGTCTGTGGGCTAGCCTGACCGAATGGGTTCCTATCCATACACATCCACGCTAAACTGTATACGATATCGACACATGGTGGAATGCTATAGAACTATGGATTAAACCACAACAATTTCCTGCCAACACTTAGGGTAAGGTTCTATGCTATTGGTCGTATAGAGAGTTTCGTCGAGGGTTGGGGGCTAAGCCCCAGCCTTATTCTCCATCCAATATAAATTTCCACAAGTTTAAATAAATCTTTGAGACTATGGTTAATAAGACATACCACGAGCGAGTTGGTATCTCGACCCTACCAAACCTTTTGTCACCTGAACCAGAGGTCACAGGTGCGACTCCCTGGGAGTCACATAACTTTTACCACAACAACCAGTGGAGGGGTGCCACATGGAATCGCATGACTGGGCCATGTGGCACCAAGATATTTTCCCACAAAGATTCCACATGTCCAAACATGATTCATCCATGTCTACCACATGTCTTCCCCGTCAGTGTGCCAACTGTACCTGCTACATTAGCTCGTGCCACATGTCACCCTTGCAGTGGTTCCATGTGTAACAATCATAATTGTCCACATAAACATGCCAATGCACCCTACCACATCACCTGTACAGACGTAAAAAATTTACATTCATCTACCACGTCAGCATTGTGCGGATTGTACGGACTGCATAGTCATCAAATTTTGCATGTTTGGGAAAATGAACAGAATGCGATATCTTCTACATATGATGTTCATTTGAGCCTGTTCAAGTTGATATGAGCAATGTGTGTGAAATTAAATAGGTAATGTTTTCCAAGTAGACAAAAAATGGGTCATTACTGTCATTTTTCCTTCTCTTAATTGTTGTGTTCCATAAATTGGCATACCTCATAGAGAAATTGTTGCTACCTCATGCGTGCATCTTCTAATAATACCCCATTTCTTGCCACTCGACCAATGCAATCAATATTAGCAACCATGAATAATGGAATTCAGTGCAATTTTATTGGGGCCCCCTACAATCCTGTCAAAATAGGTTTACCAAGTAGGTGGCCCAACTCATTTGGACACCTTCCACACACTTCTTTGTGGCTACATTATCTACAACTAGTGCTTCATCTTTGTGACATTTTCACGGCAGCTTGTAGGCCAATACCTGCATAGCAAACATCACTTTTTTATCGTTGATTCTCTTAACATATAGACCCCTCTTTCCTCTAAATGTCTAGAATTTCTCTTTCACTAACTCGGAGAGGGCTCACCCTCTCTCCTTGTTGACAAATAGTCCTTGATCCTCACCAGATTTTGGAAAACCTGTAATATGCACAATTATTGTTGTATCGATTGATATTGGGGGTTCCAACTAAAGTTTCCCCCCCATGAACATAGCTTAGTAACACCTTCACTAAGCATTAATTTATTACTCGACTCGAAATGTGAAATCTCCAACAAGTTTAGTATTCCTTCTTTCTCCAACCTTGATGCCCATTCCTGTGGATCTAATAGGATTTATCATGTTCCTGGGATATTCCTAGTGCACAATTATTGTTCCCTGGCCAACTCCGGGAATTTATGTGCATCAATGATATCATGGTCCATAAACTTAAGGCTAACAATCTTCCCAATCATATATTCTTCACTACTTACACCAGTCAGAACTAGTGCTATCGACAATGGGTACTTCCCATTGTCTCATACATTGATAGGTAGTGCATTATCCATCCATGAAGGTAGGTAATATCTATGAAATATTTCCTGTGGTGCTGAAGACGAAGCTCTGACTACCTCCTTGAACTTTGGTGTCACCACTGGTCTCTTCACATGTTTTCTCGTTGTTGCAGATGGTGCTCCAACTTTGGGCAGTGCCATTCCACTTTTGTGATGAATTTTTGGAATAGCTCTACATGTCTTTATGGGTAGTTGTAGCTTGACTTTGATACTAAAAAGTTAACCCTGGTTCGCTTTATTTTCTCTCTCTTGCATGCAAATGACTTAGACTTAATGAATTCCTATTGTTTTTGTGTGTTCGTGCCAATTGTACTTGTTTCATTCTAACTTAACATACCTGTCCAATCCACCACCATGGTTGATGAGTTGTTAACTAAATGCTCCTTTATTACCAAATTCATCATGTGAGTTTTCCCTAGTACTACTGATTCATCATGATTTCTGGTGAATTTTACCATTTAAGACTATACGATGCTTTTATCACATGTCATTCTCGCTTCATAACCAACGTTTTCAGGCTGTAATTCTTTTAATGGTCTTATCATTGCCAAACCACACATTCGTTCTTTGTTGTTTTATCTGTGTTCTTCATAGTATATCTCATCTATGTATTGCCTCCTAAATTGGCACAATTATATTCTGATGTGTGATGACCATTCCTTATGCTCAAGTTCTTATGGCTTGGTACTCGAACACTCTTTTTATTTTTACTATTTCTAATTTTTATTTGGTTTTCCTTGTTTTTATTTCTACTGTGGTACAACTACTATAATACACATGTTCTATTGCATCCTGGATTACTATGCACATTGTGGGTCGTCTCTATAGAGTTTTATCCAACTTCCATTCACCATTCCTTCAAATACTTCTCCATTCAAGGTTTCCAACTGTGCATCACTTGTCTCTGTTACCTGTTGAATCACATAGGTTCGTAACTAGTGCATTCCAAACTTTCCTAGATGTTGCATAAAATTGTTTTCATAGAGTAGTATTAGATATCCTACTTGAAACTTCTTATGTTTAATGTGTTGATCATGCCAAGCTTTATCTCTTGCTTTTTTAACCTTCTGATGGAAATCTACGACAAATCAATCTTCCTCATGTTGTACTAATTGTTCCCATCTCTCCTCTATTGTTCTAGTGTATGATATCTCAGTGATTGCTACGATGCATTGGCTAGGTAGAATGAAATCCATTGGCATCATTGCTTCATGTCCATATACCAATTTGAAATGTTTCTAACCTGCCAAATTTTTACTTGTTGTTTTGTAATGCCATAACACTGCAAGAACTCTTAAGTCCCAATCATCTCTCCATACATTGTAAATTTTGGTCAAGGCATTCTCCAAATTTTTATTGAAAGTGTCCATTGTTCCATTCACCTAAGGATGATACATGGTACTCTTCTAATGATGGATTTGGAACACCTCATTTAATGTTGCGATTGTCTTGTTTAGAAAGTTTGTACCTTGATCATTGAGTAATATTCAAAAACATCCAAACCTTGTGATTATATTTTCAAACAAAAACCTCGTAGTAGTCTCTGTGGTTCAATCTGTAATTGGGAATGCTTCTTCCCACCTTTTCAAATACTTCGTCATAGTGATGATATACCTTTCCCATGATATTCTTGTGCGTGGATTGATTGGTCCTAAAACGTATATGGCCCATTTTTCAAATGCTTGCAATGTAAGATGTGGATTTAAAGGCATTTCACCCCTCCTAGATGGCTTTACCACTCTTTGACAGACATCACATGATTGCCAGTACTCCTTCACATCTTCGTGAAGTGTATGACACCAAATCCTTCTGCATAGAATATTTTGTGCATTTTCTCTCCCTGTATAATGTCCTCCTGTAATGTCGTCATGTGCTTCTTCAAGTATCATTGGTATCTCATGTTTCAACATGCATCGTCTCAATATTCCATCTACACCCAACTTGTATAAATTCCCTACAATCAACTGATAATATGTTGCTTTCACTACCAATTGTTTCTTCTATGTTGTTGTCATTCCAGATGGACACATCCATATACATATAAATTATACGATGTATGAGAAGAAATCATCCAGAATATTTACTGCAAATAGTTGTGCATATGGGAGGCTATCATCTAAATTACTTGCATCTTCACCTGACAATATGCACAATAGGTGATTTGTTCTTGCATTCAGTTTCCCTGGTTACACTACAACCTTGAATTTATATTCCTAAAATAAGAATATCCATTTTCATATTCTCCCCCACCAACACTGGCTTATTGACTAAGTATTTTAATGCATAATGGTTTGTATACATCTTAAAGTGAGAGCCCAATAAATAATGTATGAACTTATGTAGCACATAGACCATTGTCAATCCTTCTCGTTCCATGGTAGTATAATTGTTCTCTGCTATAGAGAACTTCCTACTTGCAAAAGCAATTGGGTGATCTATGTCTCCTTCCCCTGGTTAGGATAGTATTGTTCCCAATGTTATGGACAATGCATCTACATGTACATGGAACACTTTGTTCTAATCCGAAAATATCAAAATCGGTGTAGTTACCAGTTTTGTGTTTCAAGGTGTCCAACCCCTTCTGATAGTCCTCGTTCCATTGAAACTTTGCTTCATTCTTCAATAAATTTTCCATTGGCTCTATAATATGCACATATCCTTTGATACATTTTCTGTAATAACTTGTATGACGCAATGTTTCCCTCAATTTTCTGATTGATGTAGGAGGTTCTAACTTCATAATTATTGCAATCTTAGCTGGATCTACTAATAGTCCCTATTGGCACACTACATGTCCCAACATAATTCCAAACGGTGCACAAAAGATACACTTCTTTATGTTCAATGAAATTTGACAAGTTTTGCACCGATCCGAGATTAGTCTAAGGACTTCTATATGATCCTTTAGTAGACTGAACACAGTCTAATCATCCAAGTATACTTCTAGGAACTCATGGATGAACTCCTTGAATGTTTCAACCACTACTCTAAAAAACACCACAGGGTCATTCTTCAATATGAATGGAATAAATGTATACTGATAATTCCCCCACTCTATCATGAAAGTGGCCTTGTGTCGATCCTCATGTGCAATTTTTTTCCAATGGTACCCACGAAATCCATCTATTAATAATAAGTCTCTTATCCTCCTACATTCTCCAATACCTCATCGGTGAATGATGTTGGAAATGGATCTTGTAAACACACATCATTCAACTTCCTCAGATCTACGTAGATCTTGATTCCTCCTATCTTTTTTTCCTACACTACCATTGGACTGATCCATTTGGATTCCTCTACCAATTCAGTAATTCCTACATCTAACATCCTATCTAGTTCAAATTTCACCTTCTCTTTTTACTTTGGATTTAACCTGCAAGGATTCTGGCACAGTTGCTTAATGCTTGGTTTTAGTGGAACATTCATCTCACCTAAGTCTCTAGTTATCTCCTTCATCTCTGAAAATGTCATTGGGAATAGGTCTTGGTATTATCGTAATAAGTCTTCAATCTTATCTATTTGCTCGTCACTCCAATAATATCCTATATGTGCAAAATTCAAATTCTCTGCTATCCTAATGTTTACCTTCTGTGATAAAAGATATTTTAATGACAATTGTTGAGTTTTTAAAACATGAGTTATTTTACCATTTAGGAATTCAATAAAAGAGGAAGAATTAAATATGTAGCATGGCAACGATAAAGCAATATACAGATCTGTAAATAAGCATGAATAAACAACAAACCATAAACAACAAAGCTGATAATAGAGTTCGACAATCTCGCATACGTCTCTGGGCCTTTGTCTAAGTGGATGAGGCTTTCTTATTTTTGTTCAAAGATTTAAAAGTACATCATATCAGTGCCAAAAGGATTACAAACTTGTTTGGTTGTGTTCTAATAGATCTCAAGAACCCAACAAAAATGATGGCACTGAAAATGGATGAACAAAGCTCCCAGAAATGGCCCTGCTCTCCTCAATGGCTTCCCTTCATAAAAATGGCCTTGCCTAAACAATTCATCAGCATTTTCTTTATATGAACCTCCTCCATGGGTTCAAGAACCTTTGGTTTATATAGTCTTTGAAGTTGGCAAAAAAATCCCAACTTCCCCACAAGATATGGCCTCAAAAAGGGCCCAAGATCCTCAAAAAATGGATTAAATCTCCCAAAACTAGTTGAAAATCCCATTACAATCTTATAGTACAGTTTTAAAACCCACTATTTGAAAATAATAGGGTGCAACCCCCTTCAGGCGGGCCCTTGCTCATATGGGTGCCCTCAATGTGGCGTTGTGCTGGTGCTGGTTCACTGGCCACTAGATTCCTAGCGTTGGTCATGTGGACCGACCATGTGGTCATGCTCCTATGACTGCATGCCCTTGCATCCATTATAACCCATAGCCTTTAGCCATTGGTCTAGCACCTTGGTCGGTGGGATAGCCTGACTGAACGAGTGCCTATCCACACACATCCATGCTAAACTGTATACGATATGGACACATGGTTGAATGCTATAGAATTATGGATTAAACCACAACAATTTTGTGCCAACACTTAGGGTAAGGTTCTTTGCTATTGGTCATATAGAGAGCTCCATCGAGGGTTGTGGGCTAAGCCCTAGCCTTGTTCTTTTCCCAATATAACTTTTCACAAGTTTAAATACATCTTTGAGACTATGGTTAATAAGACGTACCACGGGTGAGTTGGTAGCTCGACCCTACCAAACCTTTTGTCGCTCGAACCAGAGGTCACAGGTTTGACTCCCTGGGAGTCACATAACGTTTACCACAATGACCAATGGAGGGGTGCCACGTGGCATCCCATAACTGGGCCATGTGGCACCAAGATATTTTCCCACAAAGATTCCACATGTCCAAACATGATTCATCCATGTCTGCCACGTGTCTTCCCTGTCAGTGTGCCAACTGTACCTGCTATGTTAGCCTGTGCCATGTGTCACCCTTGCAATGGTGCCATGTGTAACAATCATACTTTTCCACATCTGCACCTGCCCATGTTATCACATGTCCACATCAGCAAGCCAATGCACCCTACCACATCACCTCTACAGATGTACGAATTGTACATTCATCTACCACGTTAGCACTTTACAGATTGTATGGACTGCATAGTCATCAAATTTTGCATGTTTGGGAAAATGAACAGAATGCGATATCTTTCGCCTATGACATTCGTTTGAGCCCATTCAAGTTGATATGAGCGATGTGTGCGAAACTCAATAGGTAATGTTTTGCAAGTAGACAAAAAATGGGTCATTACTATCATTTTTCCTTCTCTTAATTGTTGTGTTCCATCAATTGGCATACCTCATAGAGAAATTGTTGCTACCTCATGCGTTCATCTTCTAATAATACCCTGTTTCTTGCCACTCAGCCAATGCAATCAATATTAGAAACCATGAATAATGGAATTCAATGCCATTTTCCTGGGGCCCCCTACAATCCTGTAAAAATAGGTTTACCAAGTAGGTGGCCTAGCTCATTTGGACGCCTTCCACACACTTCTTTGTGGCTACATTAGCTACAACTAGTACTTCATCTTTGTGACATTTTCACAGTAGCTTGTAGGCCAATACCTGCATCACAAACATCACTTTTTTATCGTTCATGCTCTTAACATACAGACCCCTCTTTCCTCTAAATGTCTGGAATTTCTCTTTCATTGAATCGGAGAGGGCTCACGCTCTCTCCTTGTTGAAAAATAGTCCTCGATCCTTGCCATCTTTTGGAAAACCTATAATATGCACAATTATCATTGCATCAATTGATATTGGGGGATCCAACCAAAGTTTCCCCCCCATGAACATAGCTTAGTGACACCTTCACGCAGGCATTAATTTCCGTACTCGACTCAAAATGTGAAATATCCAACAAGTTTAGTATTCCTTCTTTTTCCAACCTTGATGCCCATTAATATGGATCTAATAGGATTTATCATGTTCCTGGGACATTCCTAGTGCACAATTATTGTTCCCTGGCCAACTCCAGGAATTTATGTGCATCAATGATATCATGGTCCATAAACTTAAGGCGAACAATCTTCCCAATCATATATTCTTGATTACTTACACCAGTCAGAATTGGTGCTATAGACAATGGGTACTTCCCATTGTTTGATACATTGACAGGTGGTGCATTATCCATCCATGACGGTAGGTAATATCTATGAAATATTTCCTATGGTGTGAAAGACAAAGCTCCGACTACCTCCTTGACCTCTGGTGTCACCACTGGTCTCTTCGCATGTTTTCTCAATGTTGCAGACGATGCTCCAACTTTGGGTAGTGCCATTCCACTTTTGTGATGAATTTATGGAATATCTATACATCTCTTTATGGGTAGTTATAGCTTGAATCTGATACCCTAAAGTTCACCCTGGTTCGCTTTATTTTCTCTCTCTTGCATGCAACAATGACTTAGACTTAATGAATTCTTGTTGTTTTTGTGTGTTTGTTCCAATTGTACTTGTCTTATCCTAACTTGACTTACTTGTCCAATCCACCACCATGGTTGATGAGTTGTTAACTAAATGCTCCTTTATTACCAAATCCATCATGTGAGTTTTCCCTCGTACTACTGATTCATCATGATTTCCGGTGGATTTTACCATTTAAGACTATACGACACTTTTATGACATGTCATTCTCACTTCATAACCAATGTTTTCATACTTTAATTCTTTTAATGGTCTTGTCATTGCCAAAATACACATTGGTTCTTTATTGTTTTATCTGTGTTCTTCATAGTATATCTCGTCTATGTATTGCCTCCTATATTGGCACAATTATATTCTGATGTGTGATGTCCATTCCTTATGCGCAAGTTCTTATGGCTTGGTACTCGAACACTCTTTTTATTTTTACTATATCTACTTTTTATTTGGTTTTCCTTGTTTTTATTTCTACTGTGGTACAACTACTATAATACACATGTTCTAGTGCATCCAAAATTACTATGCACATTGTTGGTCGTCTCTATAGAGTTTTATCCAACTTCCATTCACCATTCCTTCAAATACTTCTCCATTCAAGGTTTCCAACTGTGCATCACCTGTCTCTGTTACCTGTTGAATCACATAGGTTCCTAACTAGTGTATTCTAAACTTTCCTAGATGTTCCATAAAATTGCTTTCATAGAGTAGTATCAGATATGCTACTTGAAACTTAATATGTTTAATGTGTTGATCATGCCAAGCTTTATCCCTTGATTTTTTAACCTTCTGATGGAAACCTACAACAAACTGATCTTCCTCAAGTTGTACTAATTGTTCCCATCTCTCCTCTATTGTTCTAGTGTATGATATCTCAGTGATTGCTACGATGTGTTGGCTAGGTAGAACGAAATCCATTGGCATCATTGCTTCATGTCCATATACCAATTTGAAATGTGTCTAACCTGCCAAATTTTCACTTGTTGTTTTGTAAGCCCATAACACTACAGGAACTCTTAAGTCCCAATCATCTCTCCCTACATTGTAAATTTTGGTCAAGGCATTCTCCAAAATTTTATTGAAAGCATCCATTGTTACATTCACCTGAGGATGATACATGGTACCCTTCTGAAGATGGATTTGTAACTCCTCAGTTAATATTGCAATTGTCTTGTTTAGAAAGTGTGTAACTTGATCATTGAGTAATATTCATAGACATCCAAACCTTGTGATTATATTTTCAAACAGAAACCTCATAGCAGTCTCTCTAGTTCAATCTGTAATTGTGGATGCTTCTTCCCACCTGTTCAAATACTCTATCATAGTGATGATATACCTTGCCCATGATATTCTTGTGCATGGATTGATTGGTCCTAAAAAGTATATGGCCCATTTTTCAAATTCTTGCAATGTAACATGTGGATTTAAAGTCATTTCACCCCTCCTAGATGGCTTTACCACTCTTTGACAGACATCACATGATTGACAGTACTCCTTTGCATCATCTTGAAGTGTACGCCACCAAATCCTTGTGCACAGAATATTTTGTGCAGTTTCTCTCCTTGTATAATGTCCTGTTGCAATCTCGTCATGTGCTTCTTAAAGTATCATTGGTATCTCGTGTTCCAACATGAATCGTCTCAATATTCCATCTACACCCAACTTGTATAAATTCCCCACAATGAATTGATAATATGTTTCTTTCACTACCAATTGTTTCTTTTATGTTGTTTTCATTCCAGATGGAGACATCCATCTACATATAAATTGTATGATGTATGAGAAGAAATCATTCACAATATTTACTGCAAATAGTTGTGCATATGGGAAGCTATCATCTAAATTACCTGCATCTTCACCTGACAATATGCACGATAGATGATTTGTTCCTACATTCAACTTCCCTGGTTTCACTACAACCTTGAATTTATATTCCTAAAATAAGAATATCCATTTGCATATTCTCCCCCCCCCAACACTAGCTTATTAACTAAGTATTTTAATGCATAATGGTTTGTATACATCTTAAAGTGAGAGCCCAATAAATAATGTATGAACTTATGTAGTGCATAGACCATTTTCAATCCTTCTCATTCCATTGTAGTATAATTGTTATCTTCTATAGACAACTTCCTACTTGCAAAAGCGATTGGGTGATCTATGTCTCCTTCCCCTGGTTAGGATAGTATTGTTCCCAATGTTATGGACAATGCATCTACATGTACATGGAACACTTTGTTCCAATCCAAAAATATCAAAATTGGTGCAGTTACCAGGTTTGTGTTTCAATGTGTCCAACCCCTTCTGATAGTCCTCGTTCCATTGAAACTTTGCTTCCTTCTTCAATAAATTTTCCATTGGCTCTATGATATGCACATATCCTTTGATACATTTCTTGTAATAAATTGTATGACGCAACGTTTCCCTCAACTTTCTGATTGATGTAGGACATTCTAACTTCATAATTACTGCAATTTTAGCTGGAACTACTAATAGTCCCTATTGGCACACTACATGTCCCAACATAATTCCAAATGGTGCACAAAAGATACACTTCTTTATGTTCAATGAAATTTGACACTGTTTGCACCGATCCGAGATTAGTCTAAGGACTTCTATATGATACTTTAGTACACTAAACATAGTCTAATCATCCAAGTATACTTCTAGGAACTCATGGATGAACTCCTTGAATGTTTCAACCACTACTCTAGAAAACACCGCAGGGGCATTCTTCAATATGAATGGAATAAATGTATACTTAGAACTTCTTATGTTTAATGTGTTGATCATGCCAAGATTTATCTCTTGCTTTTTTAACCTTCTGATGGAAACCTACGACAAACCGATCTTCCTCAAGTTGTACTAATTGTTCCCATCTCTCCTCTATTGCTCTAGTGTATGATATCTCAATGATTGCTACGATGCATTGGCTAGGTAGAATGAAATCCATTGGCATCACTGCTTCATGTCCATATACCAATTTGAAATGTGTCTAACATGCCAAATTTTTACTTGTTGTTTTGTAAGCCCATAACACTGCAGGAACTCTTAAGTCCCAATCATCTCTCCCTACATTGTAAATTTTGGTCAAGGCATTCTCCAAAATTTTATTGAAAGCGTCCATTGTTCCATTAACCCGAGGATGATACATGGTACTCTTCTGGTGATGGATTTGGAGCTCCTCAGTTAATGTTGCAATTGTCTTGTTTAGAAAGTGTGTACCTTGATCATTGAGTAATATTCACAGACATCCAAACTTTGTGATTATATTTTCAAAAAAAAACCTCGTAGCAGTCTCTGTGGTTCAATCTGTAATTGGGTATGCTTCTTCCCACCTATTCAAATACTCTATCACAGTGATGATATACCTTGCGCATGATATTCTTGTGCATGGATTGATTGGTCCTAAAATGTATATGGCCCATTTTTCAAATGCTTCCAATGTAACATGTGGATTTAAAGGCATTTCACCCCTCCTATATGGCTTTACCACTCTTTGACAGACATGACATGATTGCCAGTACTCCTTCGCATCTTCATGAAGTTTGCGCCACCAAATCCTTGTGCACAAAATATTTTGTGCAGTTTCTCTCCCTGTATAATTTCCTCCTGTAATCTCCTCATGTGCTTCTTCAAGTACCATTGTTATCTCGTGTTCCAACATGCATCGTCTCAATATTCCATCTACACCCAACTTGTATAAATTCCCTACAATCAACTGATAATATGTTTCTTTCACTACCAATTGTTTCTTTTATGTTGTTGTCATTCCAGATGGAGACATCCATCTACATATAAATTATACAATGTATGAGAATAAATCATCCACAATATTTACTGCAAATAGTTTTGCATATGGGAAGCTATCATCTAAATTGCCTCCATCTTCACCTAACAATATGCACGATAGATGATTTGCTCCTACATTCAACTTCCCTGGTTTCACTACAACCTTGAATTTATATTCCTAAAATAAGAATATCCATTTGCATATCCTCCCCCCCCAACACTGGCTTATTGACTAAGTATTTTAATGCATAATGGTTTGTATACATCTTAAAGTGAGAGCCTAATAAATAATGTATGAACTTATGTAGCGCATAGACCATTGTCAATCCTTGTCGTTCCATGGTAGTATAATTGTTCTCTGCTATAGACAACTTCCTACTTGCAAAAGCAATTGGGTGTTCTATGTCTCCTTCCACTGGTTAGGATAGTATTGTGCCCAATGTTATGGACAATGCATCTACATGTACATGGAACACTTTGTTCCAATCCGAAAATATCAAAATCGGTGCAGTTACTAGTTTTGTGTTTCAAGGTGTCCAAGCCCTTCTGATAGTCCTCGTTCCATTGAAACTTTGCTTCCTTCTTCAATAAATTTTCCATTGGCTCTATGATATGCACATGTCCTTTGATACATTTCCTATAATAACTTGTATGATGCAACGTTTCCCTCAACTTTCTGATTGATGTAGGAGGTTCTAACTTCATAATTACTATAATCTTAGCTGGATCTACTAATAGTCCCTGTTGGCACACTACATGTCCCAACATAATTCCAAAACGTGCACAAAAGATACACTTCTTTATGTTCAACAAAATTTGACACTGTTTTCATGGATACGAGATTAGTCTAAGGACTTCTATATGATCCTTTAGTAGACTGAACACAGTCTAATCATCCAAGTATACTTCTAGGAACTTATGGATGAACGCCTTGAATGTTTCAACCACTACTCTAGAAAACATCGCAGGGGCATTCTTCAATATGAATGGAATAAATGTGTACTGATAATTCCCCCACTCTATCACGAAAGTGGCCTTATGTCTATCCTCATGTGCAATTTTTTTCCAATGGTACCTAGAGAATCCATCTGTTAATAATAAGTCTCTTATCCTCCTACATTCTCCAATACCTCATCTGTGAATGATGTTGGAAATGGATCATGTAAACACACATCATTCAACTTCCTCAGATCTACATAGATCTTCATTCCTCCCATCTTTTTTTCCTACACTACCATTGGACTGATCTATTTGGATTCCTCTACCGATTCAATAATTCCTACATCTAACATCCTATCTAGTTCAACTTTCACCTTCTCTTTTTACTTTGGATTTAACCTGCAAGGCTTTTGGCACAGTTGCTTAACGCTTGGTTTTACTGGAATATTCATCTCACCTAAGTCTCTAGTTATCTCCTTCATCTCTAAAAATGTCATTGGGAATAGGTCTTGGTATTATTGTAATAAGTCTTCAATCTTATCTATTGTCTCGTCACTCCAATAATCTCCTATATGTGCAAAATTCAGATTCTCTACTATCCTAATGTTTACCTTTCGTGATCTGAAAAGATATTTGAATGACAATTGTTGAGTTTTTAAAACATCAATTATTTTACCATTTAGGAATTCAATAAAAGAGGAAGAATTAAAGATGTAGCATGGCAGTTATAAAGCAATATACAGATCTGTAAATAAGCATGAATAAGCAGCAAACCATAAACAACAAAGTTGATAATAGAGTTCAATAATCTCGCCTACATCTCTGGGCCTTTGTCTAACTGGATGAGGCTTTCTTATTTTTTTTCAAAGATTTAAAAGTACATCATAATAGTGCCAAAAGGATTACAAACTTATATGGTTGTGTTCTAACAAATCTCAAGAACCCAAAAAAAATGATGGCACTAAAAACAGATGAACAAAGCTCCCAGAAATGGCCCTGCTCTCCTCAATGGATGCCCTTCATAAAAATGGCCTTGCCTCAACAATTTGTCAGCATTTTCTTGATATGAACCTCTTCCATGGGTTCAAGAACCTTTGGTTTATATAGTCTTTGAAGTTGGCAACAAAATCCCAACTCCCCCCCAACATATGGCCTCAAAAAGGGCCCAAGGTCCTCCAAAAATGGATTAAATTTCCCAAAACTAGTTGAAAATCCCATTAAAATCTTATAGTACAGTTTTAAAACCCACTATTTGAAAATAATAGTGTGCAACCCCCTTCATGCGGGCCCCTGGTCATATGGGTGCCCTCCATGTGGCCCTGTGCTGGTGCTAGTTCACTGACCCCTGGATTCCTAGCGCTGGTCATGTGGACCGGCCATGTGGTCATGCTCCTATGACTGCATGCCCTTGCATCCATTATAGCCCATAACCTTTATCCCTTGGTCTAGCGCCTTGGTCAGTGGGCTAGCCCAACCAAACAGGTGCCTATCCACACACATCCATGCTAAACTGTATATGATATGGACACATGGTTGAATGCTATAGAACTATGGATTAAACCACAACAATTTTGTGCCAACACTTAGGGTAAGGTTCTGTGTTATTGGTCGTATAGAGAGTTCCGTCAAGGGTTGGGGGATAAGCCCTAGACTTGTTCTCCGCCCAATATAACTTTTCACAAGTTTAAATAAATCTTTGAGACTATGGTTAATAAGACATACCACGGGCGAGTTGGTAGCTCGACCCTACCAAACCTTTTATCGCCCGAACTAGAGGTCACAGGTTCGACTCCCTGGGAGTCACATAACTTTTACCACAACAACCAATGGAGGGGTGCCATGTGGCATCCCATGACTGGGCCATGTGGCACCAAGATATTTGCCCACAAAGATGCCACATGTCCAAACATGATTCATCCACGTCTGCCACATGTCTTCCCTATCAGTGTGCCAACTGTACCTGCTATGTTAGCCCATGCCACATGTCACCCTTGCAATGGTGCCATGTGTAACAATCATACTTGTCCACATCTGCACCTACCCATGTTAGCACATGTCCACATCAGTATGCCAATGCACCCTACCACATCACCTTTACAGACGTACGAATTGTACAGTCATCTACCACATCAACATTGTACAGATTGTACGAACTGCATAGTCATCAAATTTTGCATGTTTGGGAAAATGAACAGAACACGATATCTTTCGCATATGATGTTCGTTTGAGCCTGTTCAAGTTTCATTGGGTTCGTATTGATGAGGCGTACACATGTGTCCATTTTGAAGCCATTCCGAGCACTTTGATTTTTAGGCCTTCCTGGACCCCATTTTGGCTCCTTGATCCAATTTTGGATCATCCCGTGTCTTTATCGGTTGTGTGTGTGGAAGACTCGAGCTCTTTCCCTTCTACTGCTCATTCTCCTTATGTTTCATATAATTATACATTTCTAGGATCTTCTTCATCTTGTTCTTCGTTAGCTACATTGTAGCATTCCAATAACTCATGGACATTTATATTGGATCTGTGCGCACTACACAATAATACTACCTCGATCGTCCCTTCTTTTGAGAATATCCTCGTTTGAATAGCCTATAGCGCTGCATCTATTGATGGATATTCATGTTTGAATGTGAACATGAATCTGAACTTCTAGATAAACTCTTCCCATCATGTTGTCTCCCTGTGCATTTCCAATTCCAAATACCAGTTCTTTGGAATTGTGTCCAGTGTGTGTATAAATGTGTGCATCCATTCTATATATGGTACTAAACTCCATAAATCCCTGCACTTCTCAATGTTACCTGTTGGGTCACTCTCTCCTATATACTTATGTGAAATGTCTTATTCCTCAACACCAAACCTTATTTGCATGAGTCTGTTGCATTGTGACCAATATTTTATCCCCTCTCTGTGTGCATCCCACCATCTAGATGGATTCGCCTTCAAGACAACATATAGTGCTAACATCATTTATTGTTCAGGTACCTACAATTCAAATTCCTTTACAAACATGCCTATATCAGTTAATTTGTCATACCTAGGTGGATCACATATCTCTTATCCAATCCAACACAAGGATTGGATTATGCATGCACATCGTCTAGTTGACACTTCATGCATCTTTTGTTTCCATTGTTCTAGACCTTCTTCTGAATCTGATTCACACGAACTAATGCTTCTCCAACTCAGTGCACTATCCACTATCAAGTTGACATAATCCTCCATTTGCACATTCATGTTATATAAATTGTCAATGTCGTTCCCTCTTGCTAGATCTATGTATATTTTTCCTTTTGATGGGTCTAAGGGTTCAATAACTTTCAAATATCCAACCTTAAATATCATCTCCCTCTTCTTCAAGTTGATGATTTCTTGGTTATTAAACCCCCATTATAGTCCCATTAGTGTTGGATATGGTTGAATTTTGTCCATGATATCATTAACTTCAAAGTCTTCCATGATACTCACCCCATATATGTTCATAGGTACTCCTATCAAACAACCAATTGAGACTATTTTGTGTTTATTTGTGATCCTTAACTAAACATGAGACCATATTAACTTGGTTTTTCCCATCAACTCCCATGTCTTCTTAGGTAAAAAATTCACGTACAATCCCAAATCCAAGATGTCATTATCCACATCATACTCCCCATGCTAAGAATTACATCTAAATTCTCCATTGGTTCTCTTCCTATGCAATACCTAATTTACCATCCTTTGGGTGATATGAGTTTCGATTCCTCTTGTATAGTGATCAATCACGTCATATAATGTACTCAACACAATTTCATCTTTCATTATCTCTACAAAACTCCTCAAGAATTATGTTATCTTTCTTACCTTTTCAGTCAATTTCTTTGGCATAGCACAATCTTCTACATGAGGTTTAGATGATGTTGATGCCCCCCAATCATTTCTAAGTACTTTTATTTATTTTTTATATGTCTCCCTTTCTTGATGAGGATCAAAGGTTTCCATAGGCCCTCATGACTTCCTTGCCCATTTCTTAGTCTTCTTTCCTCCATTTTTCATATCATCCCCTGTTCTAGATCCTCCGCATGTAACCATTGTTATTCTTGGTCCTTCATTGTGTCTTTCAACTGATATCTTTTGCACATTTTGATTTGGGTTATGATTTTAGTTTCCTCTAGCCTGTCATTTCACAACTAGTTGGGGACACTCTTTTGTCACGTGGTCTAATGCTATGCAATATGTGCACATTTTGCACATATTCAGGAAGTCGTGGTCCGAGTATCTTGGTTGATTATAGTTATAACATATTATTGATCCTCTTCCTCCTCTACTAAAATTTCCTCTACCTCAGCTCCTACCAATTTTTCCTCTGTTCCCTTGATTGAAACCTATTTTATTTTTATATTTTGGACCCCTCACTTCTGTTGTGGCATTCTCCTCATGAATCTTGTATATATTTAATGTGTGTTCCCTCATCAAGTCAATTACACAGTAATCCTTCTCTTCATGTCCCACAGACTTGCAAAAATTGCAAAACAAGTTTTTGGGTGTACTATGATACTTTTGCAGTAATGCACACTCAATGGAATGATGGCCCCATTTCTTACATATCCAATACTTACAACATTTTCTTTTAAACAATCCAAATATTTGAGGTCTTATTTTGCCTTATATCGAGGTAAGATTCATTTGAAACTTAGCAAAAGGGTAATATATTTTCACATCATTACGATGATCTAGATTAATGTCAGACTTGATTTTAGCATTAATTCACTAAGATTAAATGTTTGTATGCAATTATCCCATGTTTATGGTACAGACATGGTATAGTCATTTTTTACATGTCTAGGTGTGGAAGCTAACTCCCATGCGAAATTTATGTCCAGTAGTAGGCCTCCCAGTCGCATTCTATAACCAATGAATGTGCCAATTCCAAATTGATATCTTGTTTGAGTGCTTTCTCTTGAATCCCTTCTGTTTTTATAGTTCATTTGATCCGATCAAAGAAACAACTTCCCTACGAGCACTTCACCTAGCATACCTTCTATATCAAGATACAATTCCATCAAATCTAGGTGTGGATACATGTGCATAGGTTACACCCATTTCCTTCTTCGTTAATCTACAGAAAAACAACAATAGGTTAGTTTTTCACTTCTGATATAGGTGGATATTGGTGGCCACCCACCTTTTCCATCTGGCTCAAAACAATTTTCTGGAAATTTTGGCAATTTACTATTTTTAGCAGTTTTAACTTTCGAGGCTATTTTGAGGGCCTAAATGAAGGTTTTTCAAGATAGATCTTCTCAATGATAGAATAAGGCATGATTGAGCCCCCAAAATGAATCTCCTCAACGATACCTTTCAAACGGGCTATCATACTCCTAAAATGGAGATTGTATGCAAACGTTATGACCCTGTGAAGTTGATGTACTAACTTACTCAAACGGGGCCCACATGACTTTTGGCCCTTCATCTCCTAGGGTTAGGTTTTTGGATGTATAGGGTTTTTGACATTCCTGTTTATTGTAAAAAGACCTTCAGAGCCTCATTGTAATCATATTATTGCGAATGACGAAAGCCATCACATCTCTTCTCAGAGATAAGCCGCCACCATTCTAGTGAGTCTTTCACTCTGTATTTTTATAGTCTCTATACATTTCTTTCATTATTAGAAATTGTGTATTACTATATCTCTGTGTTTATGGTTTCATATATGATGCATTTATGTTATATTATTGGACATCCATGATATCTTTGTGCATTTATTTATTATATCTCTGCTCTCATTTTGTTCTGAAAATAATCTGGATCAGTGGTATTAGAGCAGGATGCTCTTGATCATTTTTCAATGCATGTCCCCAACTAGGTCTGAGTATATCAAGTTGGGTCTCGAGCTTGTCTCTCTTGAATAAAATCTCTCTCTCATGCCCAAGAAACCCTCCACAGTGGAAGAAAATAAAAACGATGGAGAAGATGATCCAATCAGTTTGTTGCTTGAGCAAGCTCTCATGTGACAGAGGGACGAAATGATGGAGAATTTTTCCCGCATCCTTCAATGCCTCCCGATAGCATCAGGTGAATATTCATCAAGTGACCACTTTGAAGGAACCTCTCATTTTAAGGTACATGTCAATTTTGATATTCCTATATTTGAAGGTCAGATAGATGTGAATGCCCCAGATAAATGGTTAAATCTGTTAGTAGGTTATTTCTCTGTTTACAATTTTTTCGATAGAGAAAAGATCATCTTCACACTCCTTAAGTCTCTCCCCCATGTCAAACATTGGTGGGAAACTTACTAGGAGCATATTTACATAGAGGAGTCTTGAATATATGGGGTCGAGCCCACTTGGTATTTTTTTGTGGATGCGGTAAAGGAACAATATTACCCTGTTGGAAACTATGAGGACCAGTACATGAGATGGACCACACTATGACAAGAGAGGGGCCATGCAGTTATGGAGTTCACCAATACCATCCATACCTTGTGCACCAAGCTAGGTATCAAAGACTCTGAACCACATTTGGTTCTGAAATACCATCGGGCTCTACATAGATACATCCAAATGGAAATGGATTTTCTGGACATCTCATCACTCGGTGCTACTTATCGATATGTTGTTAAAATCGAGTAGAAATTTAAGCACCAGAACAAATGAGAGTTTGGGGTTGCATATCCACAGTAGCCAAAGTATGATAAAGACGAACCTAACAAATAAATTCTTGAAAACCAGCCTAAGCCACAAGAAAAGAAGGGCCAGGGGAAGACGAAGGACATCGAAAAATGGTGCGATTTCCACAAAATCCCCTGGCACAACACTGATGAATGTCGCTCAAAATAGTCATTGGTGGTCGAGATCAAAGACAAGATTCCAAAACTTGATTCAGAATTTGATTCTGAAAATATTGGTAAAAGATAGATCATCGACGCAGACCTCACTGCTATTATCGCGATCACAACAATTCAACTAGAAGAACCAACATATATTGAAGAGGGTGAGTGCCTTTTTCATTCACATATGTGGGTGAAGGGGAACCTACTGCATTTTATTTTTGATAGTGGTATCCAAAAGAACATCATCTAAATAGAGGTTGTCAAATAGTTGGGATTGTTGACAACACCACACCTGCAGCCATACAACATTGGGTGGCTTCGCCAAGGATGAGATCTTCATGTCAACTAGCAATGTTGATTGTCATACAACATCCAACCCTTCAAGGACGAGGTATTATGTGATGTTTCCCCACTATATGTATTTGATGTTCTCTTGGGCCAGCCATATATGTGGAAGCACCATGCTATGTATGAGTCTTGACCCCACAGTATTATTGTTACTTTGGGGGGTCATCTCTACAGAATACCAGAGGTAGTTTAGACTATTGTGCCACCTAAACAGTGCCACAAGGTAGTATCTCATACTGCAAAATTTATCTTCTTCACAATATGTTCAAAAGGGGAACACAAAGACACTGCAACCACTACAACCTCACCCCAAGCATCTTCTATCCAACAGAAGCAGGACGACAAGGTTTTTTCAAAGTGAAAAGATTCCTTCTTCATGTTGTCCTCTCATGTAGCTCAAATTTTTGAACAGCCTCATCCTCAACAGGTTTGTGACAAAATTCCACAAACTGAGTAGCGTGACATCTCCAGCAAGGCAAGCATCTCCCGAAGATGTGGATTCAACAAACGCTTTTCCCTCTCCCCTAAGAAATCAATGCAATGGAGATCATTTCTTCCTAAGGAGGGAGGATTGATCTAGGTGGATATCGGTGGCCACCCACCTTTTGCAACTATCTCAAAATGGTTTTCTGACAATTTTGGCAATTTACTATTTTTAGCAGTTTTAACTTCCAGCGCTATTTTGAGGGCCTAAATGAAGGTTTTTCGATATAGAGATTCTCAATGTTTATCAAAGGCATGATTGAGCCCCAAAAATGAATATCCTTGACAATACCTTTCTAATGATCTATCATACACCTAAAACAATGATTGTATACAAAAGTTACGACCCCGGGAAGTTGATGTACTAACTCACCCAAACGGGGCCCATATAACTTTTGGTGCTTCATCTCCTAGGGTTAGGTTTTTGGATGTCTAGGGTTTTTGGCATTCCTGTTTATTGTAAAAATCCCTTCAGAGCCTCATTGTAATAATCTTCTTTTGAATGAGTGCAACGGTTACATCTCTTCTTAGAGATAAGCCACCACCATTCTAGTGAGTCTTTCACTCTTTATTTTTATAGTCTCTGTACATTTCTTTCATTAATAGAAATCATGTGTTACTATATATTTGTGTTTATTATTGCATATCTAATACATTTATGTTATATTATTATATATTTGTGATATTAATGTACATTTCTTTATTATATCTCCGCTCTCATTTCGTGCCGAAAATATTATATCAGATCAGTGGTATCAAAGCAGGCGACTCTTGATTGTTTTTCAGTGCATGTCCCTGATTAGGTCTGATTATAGCAAGTTGGATCTCGATATTGTCTCTCATGAAGACAATCACTCTTTCACACCCAAGAAACACTCCATGGAGAAAGAAAATAAAAATGACGGAGCAGACGATCCTATTAGTTTGGTTCTTGAGAAAGCTCTCACGCGACAGAGGGACAAAATGATGGAGAATTTTTCCCACATCCTTCAACACCTCTCGATAACATTAGGTGCATCTTCATCAAGATACCACTTTGGAGGCACGTTGCCTTTTAAGGTACAGGTCAATTTTGATATTCCTATATTTGAAGGTCAGATAGATGTGGATTCCCTAGATAAATGGTTAAATCTGTTAGAACGTTATTTCTTTGTTCACAATTTTTCCGACAGAGAAAAGATCATCTTCATGCTCCTTAAGGATCTCCTCCATGTTAAAAATTGGTGGGAAACTTACTGGGAGCAGAGTTCCACGGATGAGTCTGGAATATATGGGTCAGAGCCCACTTGAGATTTTTTGTGGATGCCGTAAAGGAACAATATTACCATGTTGGCAACTATGAGGACCAATACATGACATGCACCACACTGCAGCAAGAGAGGGGCCAAGAAGTTCCGGATTTAACCAATACCTTCCATATCTTGCGCACCAAGATGGGTATCAAAGACTTTGAATGACATTTGGTTATGAAATATGATGGGGCTCTACATAGATACATCCAAACTGAAATGTATTTTCTGGACATCTCATCACTCGGTACTGATTATCGATATGTTGTTAAAATCGAGCAGAAATTTAATCCCCAGAACAAAATGGGAGTTTGTATCTCCACAACAACTAAAGTATGATAAATACGACCCTAACAAACAACTTCCTGAAAACCAGTCTAAGCCACAGAAAAAGAAGGGTCATGGGAAGACAAAGAAGGTCACCGGAAAATGTCGATATTTCCACAAAAGACCCTGGCACAACACCAATGAGTGTTTCTCAAAATAGTCATTGTTGGTTGAGATCAAAGACAAGGATCCAAACCCTAATTCTAAATCTGATTATGAAAATATTGGTAAAAGATCGATCATCGACACAAACCCCACTTCTATTGTTGTGACTGCAACAATTCAACCGAAAAAACCAACAGATTCTGAAGAGCGTGAGCGCCTTTTTCATTCATAGTTGTGGGTGAAGGGGACCCCGCTGCATTTGATTGTTGATAGTGGAAGACTGAATAACCTCATCTCAGTAGAGGTCATCAAACAATTGGGATTGACGACAACACCACACCTGCAACCATACAACAATGGGTGGCTTAATCAAGGATGAGATCTTCATGTTAGCCAGTTGTGTCGATTGTCATACGACATCCAACCCTTCAAGGATGAGGTATTATGTGATGTTTCCCCACTATATATCTTTCTCAACCCTGTAGTGTGTTGGCATGTTTTACAGGCAGTGTATGCTTGTCATTGAAGGCAAGTACAACAACGATGATGGATTGAGTATAGGTATAATGTGTTAGGCGGGCACCAGAAGTATTTTGGGAAGATACAGCAGAGCATGCTCATGAAGACCAAAAGAGATAGTGCAGAGGTGCACGCAGAGTGCAGAGAATGCATTTTTTGTCATTGATGGCAAAGATCAAAACCAACAGCACAATGATGATCACATGACAAGATCAGAAGCTAACTTCCATTTCGTGTATCAGAAACAAAGACTCCATTTCGGAGTTTCGGATACCAAGAGTTGGAGGAGTCAAGAGTCGAGACTCTTCATCACAGGAATCCCGAAGTGTTGAAATGTGAAATGTCGAAATCCTAAAACAGGCACATCAATCAGAGTTTCGGATACTGGGAGTTGGAGGAGTCAAGGGTCAAGACTCTTCATCACAGGAGTCCCAAAGTGATGAAATGCAAAATGTCGAAATCCTGAAACAGGCACATCAACTAGAGTTTCGTATACCGGGTGTTGGAGGAGTCAAGAGTTGAGACTCTTCATCACAAGAGTCCTGAAGTGCCGAAATGTGAAACGCCAAAAATCCTGAAACAGACACATCAACTGGAGTTTCAGATATCGGGAGTTGGAGGAGTCAAGAGTCGAGAATCTTCATCAAAGGAGTCTCGAAGTGCCGAAATGCAAAATTGCAAAAGGTGCTAACAAATAAACTCCATTTTGAAGATCGTGACATGGAACGTCAAGATAAATCTTCACCACAGGAATGTCGAAATGTTGAAATGTTGAATTGCAAAATGGCGAAATAAGCATGAGACCCATCATTTATAATCCAACAGTGCAGGTTAATCAAGAATATGATTGAAGGGCTACTATTTCTCTTCACAATTAATCAATGAGTGGAAATTCAGTTGCTGATGCAGTTTTGGGGGGTTCATAGTGTAAATGCTAGAAACGACTGATTATTTATGACAGAGGACTAGAATAGACCTCAGGGTGATAGCCAGAGAAGATGAAGAGTCTCAAGGCATCTGCCAGTGGAATGAATATTGTTCAAGAGGAGATTGACAGATGGAAGAGCATTGAAGCCGGTAACTGCAACAGAGAGGATGAGCTCGACTGTGACAGAGAAGACGAAGAGTCTCGACTGATATACAGGCTAAGGAATCTTAGCATAACACCCATTGATGATGCACACATGGGTTTAATAGCTAGAGAAGATGAAGAGTTGCACTAATGATTAGGCAAAGCACTTGACATGAAGAGGATGCAGAAGCATCGCACATATGGCATGCACAAGGTGCACAGAGACTAGAAGAATGGAGAACAAAGAAGAGATGAGGGTTGTTGTAGAGAAGAATCACACATGGGGAAACGAATGTTGTGGGCAGGAGCTGAAATACACAGAAGTGGCGTAATTCAAAGAATCAAAATAAGACGCAGAGCATAAAGTGCAGTAGAAGCAAAGAACAGAGATGCATAGCTGAGACAGTAAAAGAAGGTTGAGGTGCACTTGTAGAGAAGAGAATAAGATCAAAAAGTGCAAGAAGATGCAGGTAGAGAGACAATGATATAGGAAAGTAGAGTAGTGTAGCATAACAGTGATGAGACTAGTAAGCCATTGATGAACATTATATCACTGTAATAAGTTTCAGTAGCAAAGATTAATATTTCAGGGTGGTAGGGAGGTGCTAGGGAGGACTGTTGTCCTTAGAGGTTCAAGTGGGTGCTTGAACATAGTGAGTTGTAGCTTCCATCTGGTTGTAGCCAGAGAAACCAGGGTGGCAGGGTGGTGCAAGGGAGAACTGTTGTTCTCTATTATGTAGGTTGGTGCCTGTGTGACTGGAAGTTGGGGCTGGAACACTTAGGGAGTTGTTACTTCCTTCTAGTGGGTGCTAGAGAAACCAGGGAGTTGGTGCTTCCTTCTAGTGGGTGCTAGAGAAACCAGGGAGTTGGTGCTTACTTCTAGTGGGTGCTAGATAAACAAGGGAGTTGGTGTTTCCTTCTAGTAGGTTCTAGAGAAAATAGAGAGTTGGTGTTATAAGCAATTTGTAGCTTGCAAAACAGAGGCTGTAGCCTCATTATGAGTTGGTGCTCATAAGTATGATAATGGACAGAATGTAAAGATTACTTATCATATAAATAAGAAGAGTTTTTTACCCTTTATGGGTTTCCTCAAGAAATATTTGTCTCTGTATATTTCATATGTGTGAATGATGTTGAATGTTTTATGGCTTACTTCCTTGCATTATTGTGATTGGCATTTAGTGCTCTGCAAAGAGTTTTAAAATAAGCATAATTGTTTAAGCTCGATAACNATCAGAGCCAACCCCTTTTATCTAAGGGTAGATCCTAGAGCTTAAACATGTCAATCCATAAAGGAAATTCAACCAATAAGGCTCCTTTGTTCAATGGAACAAACTTTGCCTTCTGGAAAGTTAGAATGAGAACCTACGTAATGGCTTTAGGAGTAGATGTCTAGGATGTGGTAGATACTGGTTATGTAAAGCCAGTTGTACTAGCTAATAAGGATGACAAGATAGAATTTAGCTTCAATGCTAAGGCTATGAATGCTATCTTGAGTGGGCTTGCAGAAGAAAAATTCATAAAAGTTATGCATCTAAGAACTACCAAAGAAATGGGGGACAAACTCATTAGCAGTTATGAAGGTAATGAGAAGGTAAAGGATGCCAAGCTTCAAACCTACAGAGTACAGTTTGAACAATTGAAGATGAAATAAGATGAAACTATTGGAAAATACTTTCTGAGAGTTGAAGAACTGGTAAATGCAATGAAAGCACTTGGTGAAAAAATTGAGGAACCTTCTTTAGTTCAGAAAATTTTGAGATCTCTACCAGATAGGTTCAACCTGAAGGTCTCTGCTATAGAATAACTTAATGATCTAAAAACCTTGGAGTTTGATCAACTTCTAGAAACATTGACTGCATATGAAATGAGAATAGTTAAAGATAAACCCACCTCCAGAGAAGCATCATTTAAGACAAACAAGAATGAGGATTCTGAGCCTGATGAAATTGAAGAAAAATTTGTGAAGAGACTGAAGAAGGGATCATGCAAATACAAAGGTAAACTGCCTTTCAAATGATTCAACTGTGGTAAGATAGGTCATTTTTCAAATAAATGTCCTCACAAAAGAAATGATCAGACATGTGATGGTGAGGAGAAGCAAAAACACAAAAATTTCTTTAAAGAGAATAATTTTAAGAAGGAAAGTCTTTGTGTAAACAATGATGATGATCCTTCAAATGATGAAGACAATGACTCCTCTATTGAATATAAAATAAATGACTTCATACTTATGGCCAAAGAGGACTATGATAATAAAAGAAGAAGAAGGTTAATGAAGAAGAAGAAGAAGAAGAAGTGAGGCTAATGAAGAATAAGTTGTGGTTGATATGCAAGGAGAACTGATCAGTGCACTGGAAGAGATTGGCAGACTCAGAATTAAGAACAGAAAGAAAAAACAATTGCTAATACAGTTCGAGAAAGACAGTAAACAACTTGATGAAGACTTTACCCTGATAAAAGTGGAATTAGAAGAGGCAAAGAAAATCAAGGACATTCTAAAACAACAATTATCAGAAAAGAAGGCAAGATGTAAAGATCTGGAAGAAGAAGTAGTGAAAACTAGGAAAGATTTGGAAAGGTTTCAAGCCTTGTATCATCAGAATCTGTCAAGTATCAAAGCCTCAGAAGGATTAGCCACCATTCTGAATCAGCAAAGGAATCCAAAGCTGAAAATTGGTTTGGGTTATGAAGAGGGATCAAGTAGTGGTTAGCCAAAAAACAAAGAACCTATCAAGTTTGTCAAATCCTCAAACATTGACAACAATCACTCTGTAGAAACAAAGAAAGAAAATCATCCACCAAGAAGAAATGAAAGAAAAAGTACCAGAACCGAATCTGTAGATCAGAGAAATTATCGGCATGAAAGAAATCAACCTCCTCAAAGAAGATAGTCTTTTTTTAGGTACCAACATTTTTTCTATGGATATTGTTTCTTTTGTTCTAACTTTGGTCATAAAGCTGTAAACTGGTCTTTAAAATTAAATTATGATCAATCAAGACATTCAAGGTATAGATATCTACCACAACAAAGAATGAGACAGCCAAGTAACAAACCACCACAGACTACAAATCACTTGATGGATGGGAAAATGACACAGGTTAAGCATAACAATTGTTATGATCCTTTATTCGACAAACCAGAATGTTACATCTGTCATAACTATGGACATAAATCTGTTGACTGTTGCTTAAGGAACTATGAACCGGATTTGAATTCCCCTACTAAAAATGTCAAGGTTTGGAAGAAGAAAGAAAGTGACAAGTGTGGATTAGTGTTGTCAGCTCAAAGACAAACGAACCCTTGGTATATAGAGAGTGGATGCTCCAAACATATGATGGGAGACAAAGGTAAGTTTCTATCTCTAAGTGAAAGCAAATCAGGAAACATAACCTTTGGAAATGATGCTCCAGGTAAAATAAAGGGTAAAGGGATGGTGAGTTTAAGTAACAGAAAAGGAAAAGCGCAAGATGTTCTGCTTGTAGATGGGATGAAACATAATCTGCTCAGTGTAAGTCAAATGTGTGACAAAGGATGTGAAGTGATGTTCACATCCAAGGACTGCAAGATAAAGTCTGTAAACTCAGGACAAGTGGTGGCCAAAGGCATAAGGATATAAAATAATGTATATGTGCTGAAAGAAGATAGAGAAGAATGTCATCTAAGAAAACATGATGAAAGAGGGTTATGGCATAGGAGACTTGGACATCTAAACTTTGACCACTTAATCAAGCTCAAAAATCTTGAGGCAACAAAAGATCTTCCGAGAATATCAAATCCCCAAGATTGTATGTGTAAACCCTGCTAAGTAGGAAAGCTAACCAGGACATAGTTTAAGTCCAAGAGCTCTACTTCAATAGAGAAACCACTCCAACTAGTTCATATGGATTTATGTGGACCATCAAGATGGGAAGGCACGGGGAAAGAAAACTACTTCATGTTGATTATTGATGATTACTCCAGAATTACTTGGGTTTCCTTTCTCAAGGAAAAAGCTAAAGCATTTGAGAAGTTTAAAAAATTTAAGGCTTTAATTGAGAATCAAACAGGCAAGAGGTTAAAGGAAGTAATATCAGACAGAGGAGGAGAATTTATTTCAAGTGATTTCAAGGAATTCTGTGATAAGCATGGGATCAAGAGAGAATACACAATCCCAAGAACTCCACAACAAAATGGAGTAGTTGAGAGGCAAAACAGAACAGTGCAGCAAATGGCTAGGTCAATGATGAATGAGAAGAACATTGGTCAAACCTACTGGGCAGAAGCAATACACACAACATTCCATGTTCTTAACAAATCCCACCTCAGGCCACAAAGTGACAAGACACCTTATGAACTGTGGTATGGGAGACCTACTTCAATCAAGCACTTCAAATTCTTTGGGAGTAAATGTTACATAAATAATGATGATGAGAACCTTGGAAAATATGATGATAGGGTTGATGAAGGTATCTTCTTAGGGTATTCTACAAATAGTAAAGGATATAGATTCTATAATAAGAGGCTGCATAAAATGGTTGAATGTATTGACGTAAAAGTTGATGAAGGAATCCTAGCAAGAGAGGTGTACCATAATGAGTCTTCTCCAGAGGACATAGCTGAAGATGAAGATGAACAGGTCCAAGAATTAGAAAATGAAGACTTTGAATCAGATGAAGACATAGATACTCAGACAGACTCAAATCAACATACAACTTCAAATTCCTCCTCCAGAATCACTCAAAAGAATAATCTTGCAAGTCAGATAATTGGTGAAAAAGACAAAGGTGTACAAACCAGGAGAAAGATAATAAAAAACAATGAACAATCACATATAGCTTTCATATCCATGCTGGAACCCAAGAATTTTAATGAAACTAGCAAAGATGACCATTGGGTTAAAGCAATGAATGATGAACTTGATTAGATTAAGAAAAACAATATGTGGGAGATGGTTCATAGACCTGAAGGTAAAAATATCATTGGTTCAAAATGGATATTTAAGAATAAGTTGAATGAGCAGGGACAAGTTGTCAAAAACAAAGAAAGATTGGTATGTAAAGGCTATGCTCAAATAGAAGGACTGGATTTTGATAAAAAATTTGCACCCGTAGCAAGATTAGAAGCTATCAGAATATTTATTGCCTATGCTTGTCATAAAAGGTTTAAAGTCTATCAAATGGATGTAAAGTCAGCTTTTCTAAATGGAGATTTAAATGAAGAAGTCTATATGGAACAACCAGAGGGTTTCGAACTGTCTGATAACCCTGACTTAGTATGCAAGCTGAAGAAAGCTTTATATGGGTTAAAACAAGCCCCTCATGCATGGTATCACAGACTGGATACGTATCTCAAAGACAAAGGGTTCAAGAGAGGAACAGTTGACAACAATCTATATATCAAAATAGAGGATAATGATTTTCTCATCGTGTTGGTCTATGTAGATGACATCATCTTCGGATGTAATAAGGATTCATTGGTACAATGGTTTGCTTCTGCCATGGAGTATGAGTTTGAAATGTCTATGATAGGTGAACTGTCATTTTTTCTTGGTCTGCAAATTACTCAGAGGTTTGAAGGGATGTTCATTTCTCAAGAAAAATATCTAATAGAAATGTTGAAAAGGTTTCAAATGGAAGATTCTAAACCTGTGGGAACACCTATGGTTACTGGATGCAAATTAAGAAAGGATGACAACTCACCTGATGTTGATCAAAGTTCATATAGTTCAATGATAGGAAGCCTATTGTACCTCACAACATCTCGCCCAGACATAATGCATGTTGTTGAAATGGTAGGGAGATATCATTCTGCACCTTAACAGAGTCACTTGCTAGCTCTCAAAAGGATATTCAGATAATTGAAAGAAACAATGAACTATGGCCTATGGTATCCTAAGAATCAGAATTTTCAATTATCAGTCTACTCAGATGTTGATTGGGCTAACTGCATGGATGAAAGGAAAAGCACTAGTGGAGGTGCATTCTTCTTAGGAGATTCTCTAGTAGCATGGTTGAGTAAAAATCAAGGTTCCATTTCTTTATCAACTACAGAGGTAGATTACATTGCTTCTACTACCTATTTCACTCAGGTATTATGGATGATTCAGACACTTGCAGACTTGGAGGTAAAATACGCTACACTGATCTCAATTCATTGTGATAACACTAGTGCCATTAGTGTGTCCAAGAATCTTGTATTCCACTCCAAGACCAAGCATATTCCCATAAAATACCATTTTTTGAGAGAGCGGGTCACCAATAAAATTGTTCAGGTCCATTACATTCCAACCATAGAACAAATAGTAGACATCTTTACTAAACCCCTAACCAAGACACCATTTGAATATCTCCGACAGAAGCTGGGTGTCATCCTGTCTCACACCTAAGAGAGTCCATCCTGTTAGGGGGAGTTTGTATTGATTGAATATCTAATACCTCTAAAAAATACTGCAACAGCTCAGGGGGAGCATGTTTTGTTTGACATTGATGTCAAAGGGGGAGAAAAGTACAGGTCCGAGTGCCTTTGTTTCCATCAATGCCAAAGGGGGAGATTGTTGGCATGTTTTACAGGCAGCGTATGCTTGTCATTGAAGGTAAGTATAGCAATGATAATGGCTTGAGTACAGGTATAATGTGCCAGGTGGGCACCAGAAGTATTTTGGGAATATGCAGTAGAGCAAGCTCGTGAAGACTAGAAGAGATAGTGAAAAGGTGCACGTAGAGTGCAGAGAATGTATGTTTTGTCATTGATGGAAAAGATCGCGACAAGCAGCACAATGATGATCACATGACAAGATCAGAAGCTAACTTCCATTTTGGGTATCATAAACAAAGACTCCATTTTGGAGTTTCAGATACCAGGAGCTGGAGGAGTCAAGAGTCGAGACTCGTCATCATAGGAGTCTCGAAGTGCCGAAATGTAAAATGTAGAAATCCCGAAACAGGCACATCAACCAGAGTTTCGGATATCGGGAGTTAGAGGAGTCAAGAGTCAAGACTCTTCATCATAGGAGTCTTGAAGTGCCGAAATGAGAAACACCAAAATCCCGAAATAGGCACATCAACTGGAGTTTCGGATACCGGGAGTTGGAGGAGTCAAGAGTCAAGACTCTTCATCACAAGAGTCCCAAAGTGCCAAAATGCGAAACACCGAAAATCCTGAAAAAGGCACATCAACCAGAGTTTCAGATACCAGGAGTTGGAGGAGTCAAGAGTCGAGACTCTTCATCACAGGAGTCTCGAAGTGCTGAAATGCGAAATTGCGAAAGGCACTAACAACTAAACTACATTTTGGAGATCACGACATGGAGTGTCAAGATAACTCTTCACCACAGGAATGCCGAAATGCTGAAATGTCGAATTACGAAATGGAAAAATAAGTGTGAGACCCATCATTTATAATCCAATGGTGCAACTTAATCAGGAATATGATTGAAGGGCTACTATTGCTCTTCAAAGTTAATCGATGAGTGGCGATTCAGTTACTGATGCGATTTTTGGATGTTCACAGTGTAACTGCTAGAAACGACTGATTGTTTCTTCCAAAGGACTGGAAGAGACTTCAGGGTGATCACCAGAGAATATGAAGAGTCTTAAGGCATCTACCATTGGAATGAATACTGTTCAGGAGATGATTGACAGATGGAAGAGCATTGAAGCCTGTAACTGCAACAGAGAGGATGAGCTCGACTGTGACAGAGAAGAAGAAGAGTCTTGACTGGTAGATAGGCTAAGGAATCTCAGCATAACATCCATTGGTGATGGACACATGGGTTTAACAACCGAAGAAGCTGAAGAGTTGCAATGATGATCAGGCAGAGCACTCGACATGAAGAGGATGCATAAGCATTGCGCATATGGCATGCACAAGGTGCACAAAGACTAGAATAATGATGAACAAATAAGAGATGAGGGCTGTTGTAGAGAAGAATCACACATGGGGAAATGGATGCTGTGGGCAGGAGCTAAAATACACAGAAGAGGCATAATTCAGAGTATCAAAATAAGACACAAAGCATAAAGTGCAACAGAAGCAAAGAATAGAGATGCATAGATGAGACAGTAAAAGAAGGTTGAGGTGCACTTGTAGAGAAGAGCGGAAGATCAAAAAGCACAAGAAGATGCAGGCAGAGAGACACTGATACAGGAAAGTAGAGCAATGTAGAAAAACAGTGATGAGACTGGTAAGCCATTGATGAACATTATATCACTGTAATAAGTTTTAGTAGCAAAGATTAATATTTCAGGGTGATAGGGAGGTGCTAGGGAGGACTGTTGTCCTTAGAGGTTCAAGTGGGTTCTTGAACATAGGGAGTTGTAGCTTCCATATGGTTGTAGCCAAAGAAACCAGGGTGGCAGGGTGGTGCAAGGGAGAATTGTTGTTCTCTGTTATGCAGGTTGGTGCCTGTGTGACTGGAAGTTGGTGCTTCCATCCAGTTGGTGCTAGAACACTTAGGGAGTTGTTACTTCCTTCTAGTGGGTGCTAGAGAAACCAGGGAGTTGGTGCTTCCTTCTAGTGGGTGCTAGAGAAACAAGGGAGTTAGTTCTTCCTTCTAGTAGGTGCTAGAGAAAACAAAGAGTTGGTGTTCTCAGCAAGTTGTATCTTTCAAAAGAGAGGTTGTAGCCTCATTATGAGTTGGTGCTCATAAGTATGATAATGTACAGAATGTAAAGATTACTTATCATATAAAAAAGAAGAGGTTTTTACCCTTTATGGGTTTCCTCAGGAAATATCTGTCTTTGTATATTTCATATGTGTGAATGATGTTGAATGTTCTATGGCTTACTTCCCTGTATTATTGTGATTGTCATTCAGTGCTCTGCAAAGAGTTTTAAAATAAGCATAATTGTTTAAGCTCAGTAACAATTGATTCACTCCCCCCCTCTCAGTTGTACAACATAATGTCATTGTTACTTTTGGGGGTCATCTCTACAGAATACAAGAGGTAGTTCTGACTATTTTTCCACCTAAATAGCATCGCAAGGTAGTATCTCATACTGCAAAATTTAGCTTCTTCACAATCGGTTCAAAAGGGAAACAGAAGGACACTGCAACCACTACAGCCTCGCCCCAAGCAAATTCTATCCAATAGAAGCAGGTCAACAAGGTTGCAGCAAAGAGAAAAGATTCCTTTTGTGCACCATCTTTTCATGTATCTCAACTTTTTAATCAGCCTCAACCTTAATGGGTTTGTGATAGACTTCCACAAACTGAGAATTGCAACATCTCTAACAAGGCAAGCAACTCACCAAGATGCAGATTCAACAAATGATTTTTCCTCTCCCCCAAGAACTCAATGCAATGGAGACCATTGTTTCATAATGAGGTAGGATTGATCCAAGTGGATATCAGTGGCCACCCATCTTTTCCAAGCAACTCAAAATAATTTTTTGGCAATTTTGGCAATTTACTATTTTTAGCAGTTTTAACTTCCACGGCTATTTTGAGGGCCTAAATGAAGGTTTTTCGATATCAAGATTATAAATTTTTCTTGAAGGCATCAGTGATCCCTCAAAATGAATTTCCTTGATGATACCTTTCCAATGGTCTATCATACGCCTAAAACGGAGATCATATGCAAACGTTACGACCCCAGGAAGTTGATGTACTAACTTACCCAAACGGGGCCCACATGAATTTTGGTGCTTCATCTCCTAGGGTTAGGTTTTTGGATGTCTAAGGTTTTTTTCATTCCTATTTATTGTAAAAAGGCCTTCAAAGCCTCATTGTAATCATCTTCTTGCAAATGAGTGCAACTGTCACATCTCTTCTCAGAGATAAGCCGCCACCATTCTAGTGAGTCTTTCACTCTATATTTTTACATGAGTCTCTGTACATTTCTTTCATTAATAGAAATCGTGTATTACTGTATCTCTGTTTTTATAGTTTCATCTCTGATACATTTCTATTATATTATTGGATATCCATGATATCTCTGTACATTTATTTATTATATCTTCGCTCTCATTTCGTGCCGAAAATATTATATCAGATCAGTGGTATCAGAGTAGGTTGCTCTTGATCATTTTTCAGTGCATGTCCCCGACTAGGTCAGATTATAGCAAGTTGGGTCTAGAGCTTGTCTCTCTTGAGTACAATCTCTCTCATGTGCCCAAGAAACCCTCCATGGCAAAAGAAAATAAAAACGATGCAACAGATGATCCTATCAGTTTGTTGCTTGAGTAAGCTCTCACGCAATAGAGGGACGAAATGATGGAGAATTTTTCCCACATCCTTCAACGCCTCCTTATAGCATGAGGCACATATTCATCAAGTGGCCACTTTGGAGGCACCTCAACATTTAAGGTACAGGTCAAATTTTATATTCCTATATTTGAAGGTCAGATAGATGCAGATGCCCTAGATAAATGGTTAAATATGTTAGTAGGTTATTTCTCTGTTCACAATTTTTCCGACAGAGAAAAGATCATCTTTGCGCTCCTTAAGTATTTCCCCCATGTCAAACATTGGTGGGAAAATTACAGGGAGCAAAGTTCCACATAGGAGTCTGGAATATATGGGGTCGATCCAACTTGGGATTTTTTTGTGGATGCGGTAAATGAACAATATTACCCTATTGGAAACTATGAGGATCAGTACATGAGATGGACCACACTGCAGTAAGAGAGGGGCCAAGAAGTTCCAGAGTTCACTAATACCTTCCATACCTTGTGCACCAAGCTAGGTATCAAAGACTTTGAATGACATTTGGTTCTGAAATACCGTGGGGCTCTACACAGATACATCCAAACTGAAATGGATTTTCTAGACATCTCATGACTTGGTGCTACTTATCAATATTATGTTAAAATCGAGAAGAAATTCAAGCACCAGAAAAAATGGGAGTTCGGGTATACAAATCTGCAAGAACCAAAGTATGATAAAGAGGGCCCTAACAAATAGTTTCCTAAAAGCCAGTCTAAGCCACAGGAAAAGAAGGGTTACGAGAAGACGAAGAAGGACACTAGAAAATGGTTCAATTTCCACAAACACCCCTGGCACAACGTCGATGACTATCGCTCAAAACAGTCATTTGTGGTTGAGATCAAAGACAAGGAGCCAAACCCTGATTCAGAATCTGATTCTAAAAATATTGGTAAAAGATAGATCATCAATGTAGACCACACTACTATTGTCTCAACCACAACAATTCAACCAGAAGAACCAACATATACTGAAGAGGGTGAGCGCCCTTTTAATTCACATATGTGAGTGAAGGGGACCCTGCTGCATTTTATTGTTTATAAAGGGAGCCAGAAGAACTTCATCTCAGTACATGTCATCAAATAGTTTGGATTGTCAACAACACAACACCCAAAGCCATACAACATTGGGTGGCTTCACCAAGGACTAGATCTTTGTGTCAGCCAACAATGTTGATTGTCATATGACATCCATCCCTTCAAGGACAAGGTGTTATGTGATGTTACCCCACTGAATGTATGTGATGTTCTCTTAGGCCAGCCATATATGTGGAAGCACCATGTTATTTATGAGTCTCGACCCCGTAGTGTCATTGCTAATTTGGGGGGTCATCTCTATAGAATACCATAGGTAGTTCCGACTATTTTTCCACCTAAACAGTGTCGCAAGGTATTATATCATACTGCAAAATTTAGCTTCTTCACAATCTGTTCAAAAGGGGAACAGAAGGACACTGCAACCACTACAGCCTCACCCCAAGCACCTTCTATCCAATAGAATCATGTCGACAAGGTTTTTTCAAAGTGAAAATATTCCTTCTTCACATTGTCCTCTCATGTAAATTGAATTTTTGAATAGCCTCAGCCTCAACAGGTTTGTGACAGAATTCCACAAACTGAGCAGCGCAACGTCTCTAGCAAGGCAAGCAACTCACCAAGATGCAGATTCAACAAATGATTTTCCCTCTCCCCTAGGGACTCAATGCAATGGATACCATTTATTCCTAAGGAGGGATGATTTATCGAGTTGGATATCCATGGCCACCTACTTTTTCCATTTGGGTCAAAACAATGTTCTAACAATTTTGGCAATTTACTATTTTTAGCAGTTTTAACTTCCGGGGTTATTTTGAGGGCCTAAATGAAGGCTTTTCGAGATAGAGATTCTCAAAAATAGCCAAAGGATTTATTGAGCCCACAAAATCAATCTCTTCAAAGATACATTTCCAATGGGCTATCATACGCCTAAAACAAAGATCGTATGCAAAAGTTACGACCCCGAGAAGTTGATGTACTAACTTACCCAAATGGGGCCCACATGACTTTTGGCGCTTCATCTCCTAGCGTTAGGTTTTTGGATGTCTAGGGTTTTTGAAATTCTTGTTTATTGTAGAAAAGCCTTCAGAGCCTCATTGTAATCATATTTTTTTGAATGAGCGCATCCATCACATATCTTCTCAGAGATAAGCCACCACCATTCTAGCGAATCTTTCACTCTGTATTTTTATAGTATTCATACATTTCTTTCATTAATATAAATCATGTATTATTGTATCTTTGTGTTTATGGTTGCATCTCTGATACATTTCTGTTATATTATTTTATATCCATGATATCTCTGTACATTTCTTTATTATATCTCCGCTAACATTTTGTGCCCAAAATAATCCGTATCAGTGGTATCAGAGCAAGCTTCTCTTGATTGTTTTCAGTGCATGTCCTCGACTAAGTCCAAGTATAGCAAGTTGGGTCTCGAGATTTTCTCTCTTGAATACAATCGCTCTCACATGCCCAAGAAACCCTCCATGGCGGAAGAAAATAAAAATGATGGAGTAGACGATCCTATCAGTTTGTTGCTTGAGCAAACTCTCATGCGACAGAGGGACGAAATGATGGATAATTTTTCCCACATCCTTCAACGCCTCCCGATAGCATCAGGCACATCTTCATCAAGTGACTACTTTGGATGCACCTCTTTTTTTAAGGTACAGGTTAATTTTGGTATTCCTATATTTGAAGGTCAGATAGATGCAAATGCCCTAAATAAATGGTTAAATCTATTAAAAGGTTATTTCTCTGTTCACAATTTTTCCAACACAGAAAAGATCATCTTCGTGTTCCTTAAGGCTCTCCCCCATGTCAAACATTGGTGGGAAACTTACTGGGATCAGAGTTCCATAGAGGAGTTTGGAATATATGGGGCTGAGGCCACTTGGGATTTTTTTGTGGACGTTGTAAAGGAACAACATTATCTTATTGGAAAATATGAGGACCAATACATGAGATGGACCACACTGCGGCAAGAGAGGGGCCAAGCAATTTCGGATTTCACCAATACATTTCATACCTTGCGCACCAAGATGGGTATCAAAGACTTTGAATGACATTTGGTTCTGAAATACCGTGGGGCTCTACACAGATACATCCAAACTAAAATGGATTTTCTAGACATCTCATCACTCGGTGTTTCTTATCAATATGTTGTTAAAATCGAGTAGAAATTTAAGCACCATAAAAAATAGGATTTTGGGTCTGCAAATCTACAACAACCAAAGTATGATAAAGACGACCCTAACAAACACCTTCCTGGAAACTAGTCTAAGCCACATGAAAAGAAGGGCCATGGGAAGATGAACAAGGACACCGGAAAATGGTGCGATTTCCACAAAATCCCCTGGCACAACACCGGTGAATGTCGCTCAAAACAGTCATTGGTGGACGAGATCAAAGACAAGGAGTCAAACTCTGATTCAGAATATGATTCTGAAAATATTGGTAAAAGACAGATCATGGATGCAATCCCCACTACTATTTTTGTGACCGCAACAATTCAACTAGAAGAACCAACAGATCTTGGAGAGGGTGAGCACCTTGTTCATTCACATATGTGGGTGAATGGGACCTCACTGCATTTTATTGTTGATAGCAGAAGCTAGCATAACCTCATCTCATTAGAGGTCATCAAACAGTTGGGATTGTCAACAACACCACACCCAAAACCATACAATATTAGGTGGCTTTGCTAAGGATGAGATATCCATGTCAGCCAGCAATGTCGATTGTCATACAACATCTAGCCCTTGAAGGACGAGGTATTATGTGATGTTTCCCCACTGGATGTCTATGATGTTCTCTTGGGCTAGCCATATATGTGGAAGCACCATGTTATTTATGAGTCTCGACCCTATAGTGCCATTTTTACTTTGGGGGCTCATCTCTACAGAATGCCAGAGGTATTTTTGACTATTGTTCCACCTAAACAGTGCCGCAAGGTAGTATCTCATACTTCAAAATTTAGCTTCTTCACAATCTATTCAAAAGGGGAACAAAAGGACACTGCAACCACTACAACCTCGCCCCAAGAACCTTCTATCCAACAAAAGTAGGTCGACAAGATTGCAGCAAAGAATAAATATTCCTTTTGCACACCATCCTCTCATGTAGCTTGAGATGTTGAATAGCCTCAACCTTAACACGTTCGTGAGAGGCCTCCACAAACTGAGCAACACAACGTCTCTAGCAAGGCAAGCAACTCACCAAGATGCAGATTCAACAAACGCTTTTCCCTCTCCCCCGAGAACTCAACGCAGTGGAGACCATTGCTTCCTAAGGAGGGAGTATTGATCCAGGTGGATATTGTTGGTGACCCACCTTTTCCAATTGGCTCAAAACAATTTTCTGGCAATTTTGGCAATTTACTATTTTTAGCAGTTTTAACTTCCAGGGCTATTTTTGAGGGCCTAAATGAATATTTTTCAAGATAGATATTCCAAATGATACCCAATTGAATGATTGAGGAACCAAAATGAATCTCCTCTATGATACCTTTCCAACGGGATATCATACACCTAAAATGCAGATCGTATCCAAAAATTACGACCCCGGGAATTTGATGTACTATCTGACCCAAACGAGGCCCACATGACTTTTGGCGCTTCATCTCCTAGGGTTAGGTTTTTGGATGTCTATGGTTTTTGGCATTCCTGTTTATTTTAAAAAGGCCTTCAGAGCCTCATTGTAATCATCTTCTTGTGAATGAGCAAAACCGTCACATTTCTTCTCAGAGATAAGTCGCCACTATTCTAGCAAGTCTTTCACTCTATATTTTTACAGTATCTGTACATTTCTTTCATTAATAGAAATCATGTATTACTGTATCTTTGTGTTTATGGTTGCATCTCTGATTCATTTATGTTATATTATTGGATATCCGTGATTTCTCTGTACATTTCTTTATTATATCTCCACTCTCATTTCATGCTGAAAATAATCCAGATCAGTAGTATGAGAGCAAGCTGCTCTTGATTGTTTTTTAGTGCATGTCCCCGACTAGGTCCAAGTATAGAAATTTGGGTCTCGAGCTTGCCTCTCTTGAAGAAAATTTCTCTCGCACGCCCAAGAAACCCTCCATGGCAGAAGAAAATAAAAATGATGGAGCAGATGATCCTATCATTTTGTTGCTTGAGCAACCTCTCACGCGATAGAGGGACGAAATGATGGAGAATTTTTCCCACATCCTTCAACACCTCCCAATAGTATTAGGCACATATTCATCAAGTGGCCACTTTGGAGGCACCTCACCTTTTAAGGTACAGGTCAATTTTGATATTCCTATATTTGAAGGTCAGATAGATGCAGATGCCCTAGATAACTGGTTAAATTTGTTAGAAGGTTATTTCTATGTTCACAATTTTTCTG
This sequence comes from Picea engelmannii, assembly GCA_009831015.1. Taxonomy (NCBI): domain Eukaryota; kingdom Viridiplantae; phylum Streptophyta; class Pinopsida; order Pinales; family Pinaceae; genus Picea; species Picea engelmannii. The sequence goes on along the minus strand of ML777379.1, from coordinate 894,303 downwards.
ATAGAGAAAAGATCATCTTCGTGCTCCTTAAGGCTCCCCCCCATGTCAAACATTGGTGGGAAAATTACTGGGAGTAGAGTTCCATAGAGGAGTCTAGAAAATATGGGGTCGATCCCACTAGGGATTTTTTTTGGATGCGGTAAAGGAACAATATTACCCTGTTGGCAACTATGAGAACCAGTACATGAGATGGACCACACTACGGAAAGAGAGGGGTCAAGAAGTTCCAAATTTCACCAATACCTTCCATACCTTGCGCACCAAGCTAGGTATCAAAGACTCTGAACGACATTTGGTTCTGAAATACCGTGGGGCTCTACATAGATACATCCAAACTGAAATGGATTTTCTGGACATTTCATCACTCAGTGCTGCTTATCGATATGTTGTTAAAATGGAGCAGTAATTTAAGCACCAGAACAAATGGGAGTTTGGATCTGCAAATCCGCAACAACCAAAGTATGATAAAGACGAACCTAACAAATAATTTCATGAAAACCAGTCTAAGGCATAGGAAAATAAGGGTCATGGGAAGATGAAGAAGGACACCGGAAAATGGTGCAATTTCCACAAAATCCCCTGGCACAACACTGATTAATGTCGTTGAAAATAGTCATTGGTGTCCAAGATCAAAGACAAGGAGCCAAACCCTGATTCAAAATCTGATTCTGAAAATATTGGTAAAAGATAGATCATTGACGCAAAACCCACTTCTATTGTCGCGACCACAACAATTCAACTAGAAGAACCTACAGATCATGAAGAGGGTGAGCACCTTTTTCATTCATAGATGTGGGTGAAGGGGACCCCACTACATTTTATTGTTGATAGCAGAATCCAAATGAACCTCGTCTCATTAGAGGTCGTCAAATAGTTGGTATTGTGGACAACACCACACCCACAACCATACAACATCTGGTGGCTTCGCCAAGGATGAGATATCTGTGTCAGTCAACAATTTCAATTGCCTTACATCATCCAACCCTTCAATTATGAGGTATTATGTGATGTTTCCCCACTAGATGTATGTGATGTTCCCTTGGACCAACCATATATGTGGAAGCACCATGCTATTTATGAGTCTCAACCCCGTAGCATCATTGTTACTTTGGGGGGTCATCTCTACAGAATACTAGAGGTAGTTCCGACTATTGTTCCACCTAAATAGTGCCGCAAGGTAGTATCTCATACTACAAAATTCAATTTCTTCACATTATATTTAAAAGGGGAACAGAAGGACACTGCAACCACTACAACCTCACCCCAAACACCATTTATCCAACATAAGAAGGTCGACTAAGTTGCATCAAAGAACAAAGATTCCTTCTACACACTATCCTCTCATGTAGCTCGACTTGTTGAATAAACTCAGCCCCAACAGGTTTGTGATAGACTTCCACAAACTGAGCAGTGTGACGTCTCCAACAAGGCAAACAACTCACCAAGATGTAGATTAAGGAAATGCTTTTACCTCTCCCCTGAGAACTCAATGCAATGGATACTATTTCTTCTTAAGGAGGGAGGATTGATCCAGGTGGATATTAGTGGCCACCCACCTTTTCCAACTAGCTCAAAACAGTTTTCTGGCAATTTTGGCAATTTACTATTTTTAGCAGTTTTAACTTCCATGGCTATTTTGAGGGCCTAAAAGAAGGTTTTTATAGATCGATCTTCTAAATGATAGTTGAAGGAATTATTGAGCCCCCAAAATAAATCTCCTTGATGATACCTTTCCAATGGGCTATCATACACCTAAAATGGTGATCGTATGCAAAAATTACGACCTCCGAAACTTGATGTACTAACCTACCCAAACGGGGCCCACATGACTTTTGGCACTACATCTCCTAGGGTTAGGTTTCTAGATGTCTAGGGTTTTTGGCATTCCTGTTTATTGTAAAATGGTCTTCAAAGCCTCATTTTAATCATCTTATTGCGAAAGAGCACAACCGTCACATCTCTTCTCAGAGATAAGCCGCCACCATTCTAGCGGGTCTTTCACTCTATATTTTTACAGTCTCTGTACATTTATTTCATTAATAGAAATCATGTATTATTATATATGTGTGTTTATGTTTGAATCTTTGATACATTTCTGTTATATTATTGGATATTCGTGATATCCCTGTACATTTCTTTATTATATCTCTGCTCTCATTTCGTGTTGAAAATAATCCAGATCAGTGGTATCAGAGTAGACTACTCTTGATTGTTTTTCAGTGCATGTCCCCGAGTAGGTCCAAGTATAGCAAGTTGGGTCTCTATATTGTCTCTATTGAAGAAAATATCTCTCGCATGCCCAAGAAAACCCTCCATGGAGGTAGAAAATAAAAACGACGGAGCAGACGATTCTATCAGTTTGTTGCTTAAGCAAGCTCTCACGTGATAACGGGACAAAATGATGGAGAATTTTTCCCACATCCTTCAATGCCTCCTGATAACATTAGGGGCATCTTTATGAAGTGACCACTTTGGAGAAACCTCACCTTTTAAGGTATAGGTAAATTTTGATATTCCTATATTTGAAGGTCAAATAGATGCAGATGCCTTAAATAAATGGTTAAATTTGTTAGAAGGCTACTTCTATGTTCACAATTTTTGTGACAGAAAAAATATCATCTTCGCGCTCCTTAAGGCTCTCCCCCATGTCAAACATTGATGGGAAATTTACTGGGAGTAGAGTTCCACAGAGGAGTCTGGAATATATGGGGCCGAGCCCACTTGGGAATTTTTGTGGATGCAGTAAAGGAACAATAGTACCCTATTGGTAACTATGAGGACCAATAGACGAGATGGACCACACTGTGGCAAGAGAGGGGCCAAGCAGTTCCAGAGTTCACCAATACCTTTCATACCTTGCACATCAAGATGGGTATCAAAGAGTCTGAAGGACATTTGGTTCTGAAATACTGTGGGGCTCTACACAAATACATCCAAACTGAAATGGATTTTTTGGACATCTAATCACTCAGTGTTGCGTATTGATATGATATTAAAATCAAAAAGAATTTAAGCACTAGAACAAAGGGGATTTTGGGTCTGAAAATCTGCAACTACCAAAGTATGATAAATATGACCCTAACAAACAACTTCCTGAAAACCAGTCTAAGCCACAGGAAAATAAGGGTCACACGAAGATGAAGAAGGACACTGGAAAATGGTGCGATTTCCACAAAATCCCCCGGCACAACACCAATGAATGTCACTCAAAACAATCATTGGTGGCCGAGATCAAAGATAAGGAGCCAAACCCTGATTCATAATCTGATTATGGAAATATTGGTAAAAGATAGATCATCGACGTAGACCCCACTACTATTGTCTCGACCGCAACAATTCAATTAGAAGAACCAAAAGATCCTAAAGAGGGTGAGCACCTTTTTCATTCATGGATGTGGGTGAAGGGGACCCCGCTGCATTTTATTGTTGATAGCGGAATCCAGAAGAACCTCATCTCAGCATAGGTCATCAAACAACTAGTATTGTCGACAATACCACACCCACATCTATACAACATTGGGTGGCTTAGCCAAGGACGAGATCTTCGTATCAGCCAACAATTTCAATTATCATACGACATCCATCCTTTCAAGGATGAGGTATTATGTGATGTTTCCCCACTGGCTATATGTGATGTTCTCTTGGGCTAGCCATATATGTGGAAGCACCATGTTATTTATGAGTCTCAACCCCGTAGTGTCATTGTTACTTTGGGGGGTCATCTCTAAAGAATACCAGAGGTAGTTTCGACTATTGTTCCACCTAATAGTGCCACAAGGTAGTATCTCATACTAAAAAATTCAACTTCTTCACAATCTATTCAAAAGGGGAACAAAAGGACACTGCAACCACTACAGCCTCACCCCAAGCACCTTCTATCCAATAGAAGCAGGTTGACAAGGTTGCAAAAAAGTGAAAATATTCCTTCTGCACATCGTCCTCTCATGTAGCTCAACTTTTTGAACAACCTCAACCTCAACAGGTTCGTGACAGACTTCCACAAACTGAGCAGCGTGACGTCTCCAGCAAGGCAAGCAACTCACCAAGATGCAGATTCAGCAAACACTTTTCCCTCTCCCCCGGGAACTCAGTGCAATGGATACCATTTATTCCTAAGGATGTAGGAGTGATCTAGGTGAATATCGGTGTCCACCCAACTTTTCCAATTGGCTCAAAACAATTTTCTCACAATTTTGGAAATTTACTATTTTTAGCAGTTTTAACTTCCGGGGCTATTTGAGGGTCTAAATGAAGGTTTTTTGAGATTGAGCTTCTCAATGATATCCAAATGCATGATTGAGCCCCCAAAATAAATATCCTTGACGATACCTTTCCAATGGCTATCATACACCTAAAACGAAGATCGTATGCAAAAGTTATGACCCTAGAAAGTTGATGGACTAACTTACCCAAACGGGGCCCACATAAATTTTGACTCTTCATCTCCTAGGGTTAGGTTTTTGGATGTCTAGGGTTTTTTTCATTCCTGTTTATTGTAAAAATTCCTTTAGATCCTCATTGTAATCATGTTCTTGCGAATGAGTGCAACTGTCACATCTCTTCTCAAAGATAAGCCACCACCATTTTAGCGAGTCTTTCACTCTGTATTTTTACAGTCTCTGTACATTTATTTCATTTATAGAAATCATGTATTACTATATCTCTTTGTTTATGATTGCATCTCTACACATTTCTTTATTATATCTCCGCTCTCATTTCGTGCCGAAAATAATCTGGATCAACTTCAACATTGCTTAAAATATAGGTAATATCAAAACAATCTGCAACATTTTCAAGTTCAATTTTAACTATATATCAAAATAATCATCTTAACACAAGCAATTCAAGAAAGTGCATTCTTAAAACTTTACAATTTATGTGTTATTTCAGTGATTGATGGGTGTGTTTTCTTCAAATGGAGCTATGCATTGTGACGATTATCATGTAGGTAGCAAGTTATCCAATCCCATTGAAGAGGAAGAAGGAATCGTTGTATTGTACATGAAACTCCTAGAACATAGGTTACATTTTCTCCTAATCCATTCTTTCGATCATTTCTCTATTATCCCCAAACATAGGCTACGTTCTTTATCTCTATCTCCTAGACCCATCTATGCTCTTCCTTGAGGCCGGGGATATAGAAATGGAATAATGTGATATCCTTCCTACATTTCTTTAGGTCAAGAACTTGATCGCATAAATTCTAGTGGTACCCAGTGGCTCATAGGAGAAATGCCTGGATCAAAGATCAATACAATGGTCGATTGAGGAGATACTATTATGTTTCTAATTTTTCGACGTTAGATCTTTTTGGTCTATTCTGGTCATTTTTTGAAAGTAAGATGAGATAAAATCTAGGGAGAGATCACTGAGGATGGATCCGGGAAGGTGGAATAAAGGGGGGAAACTCCAATATGCGGTGGGTAGAGGCCGATAATTGAAAAATGAAGACCATGTATAGGAATAATGAAGAAAAAATGGGTTAAACAACTGCAAGACCAAAAAAAGAAGAAAGGAATTGTGACTAAACATAATAACAAGAAGTAAATAATGGGAAACATGTTTTGTTTTGGGAATAGGTTGGCCTTTAGTAAACATAAAGAGTATTTGAAGGTAAACAATTCTACATTGGAAAATAATAAAATAATGCATACCTAGATCCTTCATCTTATGTGTAGGTTGGCTATTGTGATGGTGAGAAATGGGCCTCAAAATATTTGATTTAGAGTTTGGAATCTAAAGGAGAGTCGAGTGACTTCTTCTTACACTAGAATTTCATAACTACAAGGGTAGTAGATCCTGTCATTATTACTTTTATGCTAATGCAGTTTCTTCAGAAGTACTCAATATATTGATATTATTGGTGAGGAATACCTCACTACATGCAAAGTAGGTGTACTGTAGAAATAATAATAAGTTATGTTACAGAGACCTATTTTATATGACACAGGGTATGAAATATTGTTGATGTGATTAAAAACATATGTCATGGGAAATCCAACAGACATCCACGTGAATCCCAAGGACGATGCATTCCCTCAACTAACTAGATTCTTGGAAGGCCCACTCTCTCATCTCAGTGGAGGACAAGAACAGTTGGGCACAAGTCCCAATGAAGTAGTTGATAAGATCTAGCTAACTATATTTTAGATGTTAGTCATCGCTTGACCCATTCAATCCATCATGTAATAAAATGAATCCATATAAGCTTGTCTCTATTCTAAATAAAGTGATGCTTGTTTTTCTCTTTGTTTTGGAGGTAATATTTTTGTTTCGTGTTCTAGTTAATTTCATGATTATTTTTATTGTAGATCAAATGGTATCAGAGAATCGATATGAGATGCTTCTGCTCCAATGAGTTTCAGAAGAAAAAAAAATTGGGTTGCTAGTGTCTACCCTTAACCAGTTTTCAGATCCAAAGCTGCACTAGGGATGGTTCCATCCTCCATATCTCAAGAAATGTGCTAGGGTTTTCTCAAGACCTTCATTTCCTAGTCCTTCGTGGTGTTTTTCCACTTCAAAGGTGTGTCCATATTTTCCATTCATTCCCCTCCCTTTTTGAGCTCCAAACAATGTTCTTTAGGGTTGGATCCAAATCCATATCTAAATTTATATCCAAATCCCAATTTCTCTAGTATATGAAAATAATGCCTCCTTGTCGAGCCTCCTCCCCCAGGGATTCTGCATTTGGGCAATCTTCTCCTATCTAGGATATAGCTCTTTCTCTAAATGAACTCACATGGATCCAATGAATATACCCAATGCCACTACAATCATATACTTGTTTCTAGCTACCTAAATTTTCCGAGAATATGAATGGTGAGGTCATGGATTCTTGGGTATGCAGTCTATCCAATTTTTTCAACACCTACCCAGGAATGACCGAAGAACAGAAGCTATATATTTCTAATTTGTAATTGGACTGGATTTCTCAATCTTGGTGGGATGCCCAAACAGATACCTCATCTCAGGTGGTGGACTTCAATGATCCTCCTATGGACACCCCTCCTCCTATTTCTTTTTTCTATACCTTTTGGCAAGCACTACAGAATCGCTTTTATCCTTCGAGGTACCATCAAGATATTCTTACTCACTAGTAAAAACTCCATCGAATCTCAGGCTAGTCAGTACAAATATACATTGAGGTGTTTACTAAGATCCACATTTAGCTGTAGATTCAATATAGAGAATAGGTACTCATTGTTAAATTTAACTATGGTCTTTTATTATTTATCTTTCGAGGGGTTCATTTATTTGAAAAATATTCCTTAGATAAGGTATTTCTTTGAGACTTGGCTATGGAATGGGAGATATCTCCTCACCTTTGATCTACTCTCTCCAAATTTGTCCCTTCCTCAATGCCTTCTTCTCTTGCCTCTCCCACATCACCCAAAATGAGCAAATGGTGTTTTTATCACAAATCTCAATTTCACTACTCAACGAAATGTTGTGTTCTTCATAATCATAATCTTGTCAAGAATTTATTTTTTGATTCTCTTGAGCTCTCATTGAGCATCGTTCCCCCCCAGATCTAATCACCTTAGAGAATCCTACGGAACCAAACCCCTCTCTCTTACTCATGGCCACTAATTCCCAAAATTCTTCATCAACATCTCTGTTTACTCACAATTTCCAAATAAAGTAATCTTTGGCTACGCTCATCCTTGATAATGGTAGCCAAAATAATTTGGCTTCTCAAGATTTGGTGCAATAGTTGGAACTCCGTACTACCCCTCATCCAGAACCCTACCAATTGGGTTGGGTTCAGAAGAATGGTCATCCTATTATGGTGGCCTAATGTTGTTCCCTTACTTTCTCCATCAACCCTTTATGTGATACTATTCTTTGTGATGTGTCTCCTTTGGATTACGTAGATCTACTTCTCAGTATTCCCTATCAGGAACTTCATCACGTTGTATACAAAACTCACAATCATTGGTATTGTCTTAAAAAAGATGGTTATACATATTTCCTCATGCCATCCTCTCTCAAATCTTCTTCCTTACTTTTTGGCCAACCTATTGTTCATCAAATCAGTCTCAACAAGTCCATTACCCTCTGTTTGGTGCACCCTATGAAAGTTGATAGGCCCTCTCATTCCCTTCCTTCAAATATAGACGTTTTACTCACATCCTTTGACAATGTCTTTGTTTCTCCCATTGGACTACCCCTTGTTTGTTCCATTGAACACTCCATTGATTTTATTCCTCAAGCCACTTTTTCCAATGCTCCATTCCTATTTTATTTCTGTTTGAAATGTTTAACAGGTAGCATATGCTTGTCATTGATGGCAAGTACAACAATGAAGATGGAATGTATACAGGAAGAATGTACAAAGGATTGTTGGCATGTTTTACAGGATGACAGGCAAACAAAAGACAAAGCTCAGGAGGCATAGCGCTCTTATACGTGCAAGGAGCACAGGAAAGAGACCAAGAGCTGTCGGATCTCACTCGAAAATCCCGACAGCCGTTGGATCAGGAGAAGTTGCGCAGATGTTAAGCGCAGGTGTTGGCGTGTAGAAGAAGTGATCTAAGCCGTCAGATTGGAAGCAGACACCCGACAGCGATCAGATATGCAGAAGCTGCGAGGGGGTTAAGCCATTGGAGAATTGGGGATCGGGACTTTGAAATTTCCAGTTCAATTGACATCGAAAACCCCGAGATCGTGATATGCGATTTCGCGATGTAATCGCAGCCGTTGAGCCAAGATTGAATATGAACCATTGATTCAACTCACGAAAGCAGACCACATCAGCAAAGGGACACGTGGCACAATTAGGGAATGACAGGTGTCAGGCAGATTCAACACTTCAGGCACATGAAATTCATGAATCAGAGTGACACGTGGCAGGATCTAACACGTGTCAAACCACGTGTGACGTCAGCAGAGGCATCGATGATCGGGACCGTCCATCTGAGGGACAAGTGTCGAAGATCAAGGCACTGTCGGCATATCAGACATCGAGAAATCGGAGTTCCTGAGGTTGAAGGAAACGAGAGATCGAAAGTCTCGAAATCCCGAAGGTATCGAGACCGTCCATTTGAGGGATAGGTGTCAGAAATCAGGAGTGAGTCAGCATATCGCCAATCGGGAAATTGGAGTTCCCAAGGTTAAAAGAAACAGGACATCGGAAGTCCCGAAATCCCGACACAATCGGGACCGTCCATCTGAGAGGACGCGTGGCAGGAGATTGGTGCCAGTGGCGAAAGGCCCGACAGGAGGTCGTTCATCGACTAATCGGAAATCGGGATATTGGAGATCCCGGGCACAAAGGTTTTGTGCATTTCAAAATTGCGATCCGTGAAATCCCGATGAGTGGGGTATAGTTGTCAGCACAGCAGCAAAGGAGGACAGAGGATTAGTGGATGCCAGCTGTCAGAGATAAGGATGCGGTTACAGGTAACAGTCACGTGAACCAGGGTCAGCCAGGGGGGGCTGAAACACATCGGGAAATCAGGGATCGGGAATCCTGGAGGCATGTGCATGGTGACTTAGAAAAACGCCGAAACCCCGATGAGAGGTTTGACCAAGGTCATGTGTTGACGGTCTTATGGGGCCAAGGGCTATAGCCAGCAGGGCTAGCGCGTGGAAAGGGGCGCATCGGTAATCGGGGATTGGAGAGGTGAGAAACTCTCGACATCAGGAAGTGCGAAACCCCGAAACCCCGACGAGAGGTATGGTGGTCACGTGATAGCCAGAAGGGGCTAAAGCTCGGGAAAGGATCACATCGGGGATTGGAGAATCAAAGGTTCTGAGTACATGTGCATCGCGACACTGTGAATGCTGAAATCGCGATGAGTAAAATTCCAATGGCATCTGAACCGTTGGATCAAGTATTGATCAGAGGGTTGTTGTCCTTCCTCACACATTAACGATTCAGTTATGAATCCGTTAAGAGAAACGGACTCATGATGATGAATCGGTTAGCATTTCAGTTGCCAGGACAAGTGTTCCTGTTTCGGCAGAGGTAAGGCAAAGTGAACCGTCGGGGAGGCGTGTATAAAAGAAAATGAGAGAGACTGAACTTGGTGCGATCGAACAGAGAGGGATAGAGCTCTGCAAGTGCGACAGTGGCAGAGGAGAACCTGTGAAGCAGAGAAAAGCTGAGAAGGCACAACAGAAGAAGGTGAAGCATAGCAGCAGATCAGAGGCATCATCTTCAGGTTTATTGAGTTGTTTAATATGTGTCCTCTGGTAACTACCTGACAGTCTGTAGATCTGTGTTTACTCTTGAGATAATTTCTGTTACTGTCATAACCACTAGATGAAACTGCCTGATCCAGTGTGAAAATTAATGAAACATGGTCAGTAGTGAGTATGAGGGTTAAACCCTTCAGCAGTAGCAATCTGCTAGTAGAAACTGGTGCTATCTTCAGGGGGTTGAAGCTCCCTTCCAGGAAAGGCTGGTAAACGAGAGAAGGTTGTAGCCTTCTGTAGGTAGAAGCCTGCGTACTAGTATGAGTCTGCACTAGTACATTGTTGTAGAATGTTTTCT
>ML777379.1:844553-867478 GCA_009831015.1 Picea engelmannii | reverse complement strand
TATATATATATATATATATATATATATATATATATATATATATATATATATATATATATATATATATATATATATATATATATATACTGATTGTGGTCATTCCAACATAAGCATACAGCGACCATTTCCGATCAAAACACCATGCAGACATTTCTACACAGAAACCATTCATAAGTGTTCAAACCATGAGCATATATTCCAAGATATTCAATGCAAGACACAAGATATAAACACTTATCAGAAAAACACCAGGTGATGCAACTGCTGAGAGGAGTGCCCATTTCCACCCAACCATAGGCTCAGCAACTCTGAATGGATTTACCACTAGCCACCCCCAAGCTAGACCACGATGCTTGAGACTCTCTGTCTCGGTTCTTCAGCGATCGAGAACGAAGGTTACTCTCCTTATTCTCTGCTATCGTTCACTCTGTATTTCGTTCCAGAGTTCTTCCGATCTCCTTTCTATGATCTCCCTTGTGTCCCCCCTTTTCCACACCTTTTACCTTCCTTTTCTTTTCCGGCGAGGTTGCATGTGGCACGAATTTCCCCTTGGTGGTCAAGTCTGAGGCCTCCATGGATGGGTGGTTCACCCCCATCCCTCATTAACTCATGAGGAGCCTCTTCACCTACCATCCTGGCGAGTATTTCATTTAGGGGCCAACGAGCCGCTCTTGGTTCTTTGAGCCAGTGAAGAACAAATATGGTTTGGTTCAGTGGAAGTTAACACCACCATTCTAGGTGCCTTCCACCACCTTTCTTCAGCCATCGTGGTCTCTTTTTCAGCACATCCCCCTCCCAGTAGTCCTGCAACATATATTCATAACATTATTTACATTCGTCAACCCTTTATACTAAGGTCCATTCAAATCACACATTCACATCTTTGAGTTTTCCATAGTTCTTGGCCAGTATAGTTATTTTTATAGACTGGGGGGAAACGGGGTGTTACATCATAGTTATAATCATGTTGTACATCTTTCTACTGTGATCTCTCTTTTTGAGGACTACTTTGGATATCAACCTTTAACCCCTTATGAACTACCTCTCACCTTGTAACCTTCTGGCACACTACACCAAAAAAAAGAACAAACATCCGCCCTTTCATTTTCCAGACTCTAGAAGGAAAACATGCCCAAGTATCTAAAGCACTAAAGGCATCCCAACAACACTACAAGCACCTCCATGATGCCCATTGTTCCCCCATGTTTTTTACTCCTGGTGATAAAGTCTGGTTTTACATGGAACACCAACATTTTAAATCCCAACGTCATCACAAACTGAAGCCTCTTTGTTATGGCCCTCATACGATTCTCCAACAAATTGAAGACAATGCTTATTGTCTTGACTCTCCAACCCAACTAGGAATTCAGGATGTGGTGAATGTGAATAGTCTTAAACACTATGAACCCCCATTACTAGAATATAATGTCACTATATCTCATCTTGTCGAGTTAATCCCTGATTTCCATCCTCCCTTGCTACAAGACACCTTACTTGACACTCATCATAACACCACCCATAATTAGCAACATACCTCTTACCTTGTTTGGCGCATAGGCCAAAATCTTGCTCGGGATAAATTGTTTTCGAAGGCTGACATGCACAATCATTGTCCTCATTTATTGATGGAAGTGGAGACACTTTCGAGCTTAAACAAGGAGGAATTGGGCAATCCAATGAACATCCACGTGAATCCCAAAGATGATGCACACCCTCAATCAGTTGAATTCTTGAAAGACACATACTCTAATCTTAGTGGAGGATAAGAACAACTAGGCACAAGTCCCAAAGAAGTAGTTGATCAGATCTAGCTAACTAGTTGTTAGAAGTTAGCTACAACTTGACACATTCAAACCATCATGTTATAAGAGACATCCATATAAGCCTGCCTTTATTCTAAATAAAGTGATGGTCATTTTGCTCTATTTTTTGTGATAATATTATTGTTTGTTGTTCTAGTTAAATTCCTAAGTATTGTTATTGTATATCATGTCAGCATTTAATAGATAGAGAGTAGCAAACAATTCCCAATGCTACATGGCATTTATGGCATTTAAGGAAATATTGTTATTTTATGATTTTTATTTAAAATTTAAAATGTTATAATACTTGTAAAAGTAGATGAAAATGTTTGGCATGAGAAAAATAATCACCAGTTGGTTTCTACGTGTCCTTTTTCAAGTACTATAGCCTCTTGATCAGTCTCATGCATAACCTCCCTATGCACTTGCTTGACATGCCAATCTTTAAGTCCCTAGAGTCAGATGAAGTTACGGTTGCGTTTATAGAAGATAATATCTAGCGGAAGATTATATAGACACTTGAAATGTTGTGTCATCATCATTGTTGCGATTGGTATATTTTTGGACAGTGGTTTTGTATAAGGTCTTTTTTTTGGACAGTTGTTTTGTGACAGACTAGTGTTTAGTTGGATCAGCGATCAGTTTTGATTAAGGATTTTCAGAAACTGTAAAAAAAATTTATGCATTAATATAATTTTGAACCAATTTTAACCAATTTTTATTGGAAAAAAAATAAGCTCTTTGAAAGAGGAGAATACTGAACTTCATACCAAGGTACTACTTTTTTGAAACTCAAAATTCTAAAATGTTTTAGTATAATACTCACATAAGAGAGTATTATTCTAGAATATTTTAGTATAATACTCCCATAATATTTTTTATTTTGAAAAACTTGAAACATCATATCACTTGAAACATAAGTGCACATAATTAACGAGTTTCTAATGATGAATTTGTTCCTTGTGTATTGAAATTTATATATTCATAAAGATTTATACAAGTGCGTATAAATTATGAATTTGTAATGGTTAATGTATGTGAAATTTATTTATCCATAAAGATTTGGTTAACATATATGATATGTGTTGTGTTTGCATGAAATCATCATGCATATCAATTACATTTTTGTTAGCTTCATGAACTTTATCATCAATTACATCTTTGTTAGTTTCATGAATTTTTTCAAGGATGGATACATGTTTGATATTTGAATATTTGTGAGATATAGTATGTGTGGAAGATAACAATAATTTCTCACAACCATCCAAGCTACACCATCTTAAATATAGAACCCTTCATGTTTTGAATGAATTTCTTGTCCTGAATTGTCAATGTTAATCAATTATATCAAGAAACATAAAATCATTGTCTTTATCGATAGTGGAAGCACCCATAATTTCATCCATTGTCATGTTTCCCAAGAAACACAATGAATGTTATATCCATGTTTTTAACAAATTTTATCCTATGATTACTAATGGGGGATTTATGAAATGTGGTAACATCCCAATTACCAACAACTCCACAAAATTTATTTGATACCACTTTGGAACGTACTCAACGTCCTAGTTGAGTCCCGTTACCACAAACTCGCTAAATAAAAATCTGATACCACATTGTAGCATCCCCAACTCTACCCCAGTCCATGTCATATCAAAATTTGAGCTCTGATACCGATTCTATCTTCTGCGGAAGAAAATCATTGAAACAAGCAGCGCACACAACTGGCCTTGTGCTACGTGAAACTACTTTTTCTTAGTGTGCACTAACGGGTCTCATACCGCGTGTAGCAACTATGTCTTAGCATTTCTGTGCGCTCAACCAACATTGTGTCAGTCACGTCAACTATTCTTCAACATGCATGACATTTCTAGTTTCGTGCTAGAATCCATACAAAAACTGTCGAAATTACTTAACAAATAACGACTCATAACAACAGAAAGAACTCATAATACATCTGTGCATGCAACCATTCTTGTGTTGCATGCAAATTTTGTCCCATTTACATGTGCGGACTCCTTCTCTATGTGTGCGATGAAATGAGCCTCGCCTCAGAATCTCATATCCGTCACCACATAATTAATCATCAGGAAATACTCCATAATTGTCATTCTCTACATATGCAACAATTATGCAAAACCAACAACACATGCACAACCCAACATTATTATGTACCAATTCCATAAATAGAAATAGCATAAGCATTCACATGTTAAATAGTATATAACCGCACATAATTCTCATGGCCCATGCCTTACAAATGAAACAAACATGTAGTTCTACAACATATATAATCCACACACAAATATATGTATATATACAATTGTAACACATAATATATTTAACATGTATATGAACATTACTCAAAGAATAATGCACATAAGAAGACACTTATCTTTTGTTGTAATCCACCAACTGCACATAGACCTCTGACATTCCTCTCATCCATAGGCCTTATTGCTCATAAACCCGCTTCTTTGAAAAATACGGGCCTGACAGTCTACCTCTTCGACCAACATGAGCTTGAAAACTTGTTTCTTCAACTGACATGGGTCCAAAAACCTGCCTCTTCAATAGCACATAGGTTGTTTCAAATACAATGTTATGCTATGGAAACATGTTACAACAAGATATCGATGCTCAGCAGAAGAAAGTTGGTATGCATGATGAAGGAATGAATAAAAAATTCTCGAATTACACTAAGAACAGACAATATATTTGCATGATTATAATAGGACACTTGTCACCTTAAGAACTAAATTAGCTCCACATGGTGATCTATTCCCATTCCTTAGGAACTTAGGATAAATATATAATAATAGGACACTTGTCACCTTAAGAACTAGCTTAGCTCCACATGGTGACCCGTTCCCATTCCTTAAGAACTTAGGATAAATACATATCCCATAATTATACTTTTGGAAATATTATTCAAATATTTCCTTAAAGCTTCCCACCTCTTTCCCATTATAGTGGAGTTTTAACCCCCGTCTTTTTTCGTCCAAATGATCTATGCGCAATGATATGTTTTTTTTAATATCTGAGTCCCATTACATTTTACAAAAATAAATGCACTAGCCTTTGTTGCAATCCAACTTCTCTAGCCTAATAACCACACATGCACTCTGGCCTCAATATACATATATACAAAGGCTCTCCGGCCCCAAAATATCTCGTCTACAAACATGGTTTGGTGCATGCTTTGAAGCGATCCTTTCACACTTACTCAGGTGCACGTAAAGCTATGAAAAAATCACACACTCTTCCCTTGATTCACGTGCATGAAATTCCTTGCGCATTTACTCAAGTGCACACAAACTATGAAATGGGTGTGCACTCCACCTTTTGTGCACATGCACAAGAACAAAACCCAAAACTTAGTGTTAATGAATCACCAACCTATATGTATATTTACATTTACATTTACAATAGGGATTCAATTAGGGGTATTACATTCCCCTCCCCCTTATTTATGCACTATCCTCGGTGCATTATGCACAAACAAAACTGCAAAAATATTCAAAAAGGTGCAGGTACTCTGTGCACATAGCATCCTCATGCTCCTAAGTTGCATCCTCGGGACCATAATAGGTCCATTGGATATTTACTAGTCCTATTTCTCGATTCCAGAGTAGCTTGACTTTCCAGTCCAATATGCACATCGCCTGAACTCGAAAGTCATCCTCTTGCTCCACCTGAATCACATTCTAATCAAGAACACAATTAACACCATGCACACACTTTTTAAATAAAGACACATGAAGTACATTATGAATGCAATGTATGGATGCATGCAGTGCAAGCATGTATGTGACAGGACCAATCCTCTCCAGGATTTCAAAAATCCCACAATAACATGGTTCTAGCTTTGAACGATTCCCCAACTTAAGTGAACTCTTCCTAGCTTTCACTTTCAAAAACACGTGGTCACCTACTTTAAATTCTCCATGAGTTCTACCTTTGTTGGCATAAAATTTTTGTCTATCCTGGGAAGCCTTTAAGTTCTACTTAATTTTCATCATTTTCTCTTCCATTTCCCCGAGAAAATATGGCCCATCCACTACTCTATCTGTTGGGTTGTCCCAACTCACTGGTGTGTTGCAATTTCTACCACAAAGTGCCTCAAATGGGTTCATCTTTAGATATGTTAGATACCTATTTTTATAAGAAAACTCAACCAAATGCAAATAATCTTCCCATTTTGATGGTTTATCCATTGCATACATCCTTAGCATGTCCTCAATCACTTGATTGACTCTCTCTATTTTCCCATCTGTCTCTAAATGATAGGTTTTGCTAAAGTTCAGATTTATCCCAAATCCTTTCAATAATCCCTTCCAAAAGTTTTACGTAAATTTGGGATCTCTGTCAGATACAATTTTCTTGGGTATTCCATGGAGACTCACAATTTCCCTCATATAAATATCACCAATGTTTGTTTCCTTGTGAGTGAGCTTTACCGGAATAAAGTGAGCAACTTTAGTAATATTTCTAATACTACCATGATAGAATCATGTTGCTTGGTTGTTATGGGAATCTTAATGATCAAATCCATAGTTAAAACTTCCTATTTCCACTCAAGGATGGACAATGGTTGTAACAAACCAGTTGGGTGTATGTGCTCAGCCTTTAATTTCTGTCATTCCAAACACTTGGCAATAAAATTAGCCACTTCTTTCTTCATACATGGCCAATAGTTTTGTTTCTTGACAACTGCAATTGTCTTTTGGTAGCTTGGGTATCTAGCATAAGGCACATTTTTCATTTCTTTTAACAACAAACTCTTCAACTCCTAAGAATCTATCACATAAACTTTGCCCCTATACATGAGGATTTCATCCTCTTTTGACTTAAAATCTTTAATTTTCTACTGCAAAATACCTTGTTGTAATTTTCTCTTTATGTCCACCTAGTGTTGATATAATTTTGCAGCCTCCAACATTATGTCTTTCAAATCCGATTTGTACATGTTAATAGTTGTAGCATGCATCTCATGCACTCTCCTGTTCAGTGCATCGACCACCTTGTTCTCTTTACACTTGATATGCTTTATATCAAAGTCATACTCATTAAGAAATTCTAACAACCTACCTTTCCTGTAATTTAGAGTTGGTTGTCCAAATAATTATTTCAAGCCACTATGGTCTATCCTCAACTCAAATATTCTTCCCATGAGGAAGTACCTCCACATATTCAAGGCATGCACTATGTCTTACAATTCCAAATCATGAGTAGCATAGTTCCCTTCGTGCTCTTTTAATTTCATTGATTCATAGCACACCACGTGCCCATTCTGAGTAAGGACTCCACTAAGACCTTCCTTGCATGCATCAATTCATAGAATGAAGTCTTCATTAGGACCAACAATATTTCTCAAAATTGGCACACTTGTCAACGAATAATTCAAATGTTGGAAGCTTCTTTCACAATAAGAAGTCCACTCAAATCCCACACCTTTATTTTGCAAGGATGTGATTGGGTGTGCAATCTTTGAGAAGTCTTCAATAAACCTTTTGTAGTACCTTGCAAGTCCCATGAAATATCTCACCTCTACGACATTCCTTGGTGTTGGACATCCTTTAATGGATTTTATCTTCTCCAGGTCCACTGCTATCCCTTCCTCTAAAATGATATGACACAAGTAATGAATCTTCCTATGGTAGAATGAGCACTTGCTCAACTTCTCATACAATTGATGTTCTCTCAATACTTGCAGCACCATCCTCAAGTTCTTCTCATGTTCTTCTTCAGAATTTGAGTAAATAAGAATGTCATCCAAAAATACAATGACAAACTTATCTAAGTATTCTTTGAAAATACCATTCGTTAAACACATGAAGACCACTGGTGAATTTCACAACCCAAATGGCACTACTGTAAAATCATTATGGCCATACCTCATTCTCAAGGTTTTCTTGTTGATGTCTTCCTCTTTAATGCTTACATGATGATAGCCTGATCCGAGGTCAATTTTAGAGAATATTTTTTTATTTGTCAGTTGGTCAAAGAGATAATCTATCCTTGGAGTTGGAAGTAGGCTGAATCAGAAAGAAATGTTATTTTGGGAAGAAAATCATGCAAGAGGAAAGCGACAAATGGAAGAAAAATAAACATGTGTGCATGCATGGAAGACCTAAAAATGCTAGGGTTAGGGTTTTATAATACATTTTAATGACTGATGAGCCAACAATGCATATAAATAGATACATAGAAGGTCTAGGTAAGGGGTTGTTGTTAAGGGGTTTAGACTATGGAGTGTTACTCACGTGAGAAGAAGTAGCTAGTCTGTAACACTATTGTAATCCGATCCAATCTTGGAAGTTGCTAATATGTAGAGGGTCATAAGGGTATATCTCAAGGGTTAGATCACACAATGAGGAGCCTAGTGTGATCTAGTCCACCTCATAATAGATCCTGACCCGATTGAAAATGATTTGTAAAGCATGTGGTGTTGTAGTTTGGAACTACCATAATAAAAGAGCTTGAGAGCCAGATCTTTGTGAACATAGCCCAGGAGGGGGTGAACCACGATAAAACCTGTGTTATGTCATTGAATGTGTGTATCTCTTTTATTGTCTATGAGTAGATATTAGAATGATGTATGAGGAAATTGATGGATCTAATTACACTACATGCATGAATGAGAATGACAATATATTGCTTTAATAACTAGATAGAAGTCATAGTAGGAAAGTCATAGATACCCATTCAATAATGGACTGCAAGCACTTGATTATTGCAGTCACCCATTAAGACTATCTTGGGTGAGACTACACAGTGCTCTCTGTGCGTTGCTTTGCCTTCTGGTTTACCAAGAGGGTCGATAGTTTTAGAGGCTTTGTTGGATCCTTAGTAGACCTGAACCTGGGTCGAATTATGTTAAAGGTATAACTAATATAAGAAACCAAAAAATGGTTTTGTTTCTAGTTGGAACAACATAGGATTGAGTGGATGAGATATGTTGAAGATATGTTAAAAGAATGTTTGATCTGTTGAAAAACTGTTAAAAGAATGTAAGATCTAGGACCGAAGTGTCAAAAAGAATGAAAATATAGAAGGGAATGTTTATACCCTGGAAATCCACGAAAGAGGAAATAGACAAGGTTAAAAACAAAGGAGCTAGAGTTTGCACAATAAGCTAACAAAAACCCTAGAGCAACACCTCACAAATATCTTGAGAAATATGTGTTTACTGATCTGAATGAAGTATTTTTCTGTGATTTTCCACACTTATTGCAGGAGTGGATATTGAGGTTGAAGGAAAACCATGCAACAAATCAGATCCAATAGTTAGATTGGACCTCAGTTCATATCACACAGTTACAACAGGTGAATAACAAATTCACCCGCGTAGTAGATTTTTGGCTCGAAAATATTGTAGCAGACTTTATAACAGAATTTGCAGTAGATACCGTGAAGTCGTACAATGCATTAGAGAAAGAGTTTCTACGCAAGCCTCAAGGAAGGTATATTAGATTGTTTTATACTTCTATTAAGATAAATTTGCTTTATAACAAAGGTGTAATGACAATGGAGTCAGACAACCAAACTTCCCTACGTGCATGGGGGAAGGGGGGAAGCACTGACATAAGAAGGAGAAATGGAAGGAGAATGGGATAAAGGAAAGAAGGAGGAATCATTAGACCTAGTCATGATGGACGATGACCATATCAAGTGGATCATGGCGACAGTTGGAAAAACACGCAGTGTAGTACCCTACCAGTACAAGGTGAACACCAAGAAGAGAGTCATAGCTGCAAGGGAAGGCTTGGAAAGTGATGAAGAGGAGGTAGAGGATCTTCGAGCTGTGGAGAAGATTGAGGAAATACTGTGTTCAACATATGAGAGGAAGACGAGAGGTCCAATAGTGGGAATTGAAGGCAGAAATCTTGTCCATATTAATGTCAATGTGGAACCCATAAACCCATGTGTGGAAAACACACCAAAAAGAACACCACCACTTAGACAACCAAATTTCAGGAGAAGGAAGACAACAATAAGTACATATACACAAGGAACAACAACTGGGGGAGCCAATTCAGGAATCATTAGTCAACTATCTACATCGTCGGAGGTAGTAGTTCAACATTCAGGATGGCAGGACCCGATCCCACCATTAGGTTACTAGAATTCAAAAGGAGAAGTCTTAGAGGACCTGAAGAAGCACCTGTTTATCTATGAAATTATCTGGGAAGAAAAAATGATCATAGTCGAGGACACTAAACTTGCATAGCTAGATATCACACTAAGGGATCACACACTAGATTGGTATATGAGTTTAGCTACAAACAATATTCTAGGGACAATCAGAAGGATTGTGGATATCAAGAAATTAATGATAAATGAGTTCAGAAGCCAAGTTCAGAGGACCAATACATGAACGAGATGATAGAAAATAGACAGAAACCAGGAGAATCAATATGGCAGATTGAATAGAGATTCAAGCAACATAAATGAAAGTTGAAATATCTCATGACAGATATGCAACACAGGCACTTGTTCGTCAATTCACTATTACCATACTTAAAATATCCACTGTGACAATAGAAGTTTCAGACACAGAAAGAGGCTCTGCAGGCATCCCTGCAACTGGAAGAAAACCAATATCAGAAGACTAATCCATCCATCGAAGAGTTGAAGGAGGATATGAAAAATTTAACGTTCCAGCTAAACCAAAACAAAAGTAAGGAAAAATGAGAAGTCATTTGGTGTACCACACGCATGACATAAGGACACCATAATAATGAATGTCCAACATTCGCGCAGTACATGGCAGCAGGAATGCCAAATCCGTTACCAATAGGAGGACTATGGTGCAAAATCTGTAAGAAACAGGGCCATGATCCATATCACTGCCCAATGATGCAGAAGTATAGACAGTCCCAAATAGTTCGTATTGAAACTTTTGCAAGTCAGTAGGCCATGATGACAAAGATTGTAGAACCATGGAGTTGATGAGAGAGAGAAAATTAGACGCATATAGGGTGCAGACATAAATGATGACTAGGAAAGATGCACCTCATTTTAACCAGGTACCAACCCCATACAACATTGCACAACAACAGTATAATATTGTGCAACAACCATATAACATGGCGTAACCATAGTACAACGCAGCGTAGCCCCACTACAATATCACATAGTACAAATAGGTGCCTCTGTATAATGCACCACGAGGGGATCGAGCTGGTTACAGAGGCAGAGGATGAGAAAGAGGAGGCTTTGGAAGAGAAAGAGGACCAGTGGTATGTCACAACTATCAACAACCAGGACACTATGCAAGAGAATTTCCACTTCCACTAGAGACTTGTATGTATTGTCATGCATCAGATCATGACATAAAAGAATGTACTATGCTATTAGGTAAAATCTAGGAAAAGAGGAATCAAAACAATTAGAATGTTCAATGGATTTCAGTAGAAGTGAGGGATCAAGGAATAAAAATCAACATAGTTACACACGGAGGAGATAAAACATGAAATGACACAATATGACAAGAGAGAGTACAACACCGATGGGTGAAGAAGAATGTTGAACCAAGGAAGAAGTTTAACACGTAGAACGAGAAGGAGATATTTAATAAATCCAAACAATAATTTTTGAAGCCTGACATTGCGTCGACCTCAACCGTGAAGCATAGTAAGGAAGTACTAGAGTACGAGATGCCTCCATCGTTGGATCATACCAAATAAATGCAGCCCCTAGGACAAGTAAGTACAATCAAAGGATTTTTCCAATCATGCGTAAAATTACTAAATGATCCATCCTTTGTCAAATTATTACAAAATATGATAGAAATATGTAGCGTAGATATAGAAGGAAAGCTAGAACAGAAAACATTCAACCACCTATATATAAGGAGAATAACAAGTAGGGAGTTTAGGATGAATGCCAACATGGGAGATTTCAACATGGGATATATCATATTGGATCTAGGATCCAAAGTCAATGTTTTACTCAAGAAGAAATGGAAATGTATGGGAGATCCCACATTATGATATTCACCCGTTCAGCTGAAATTGGAAAATCAACACAAATTTCTACCAATTGGGAGACTGAATGGAGTAACCATAGACCTGGATGGAGTGCGCACTAAAGCTGACTTTGAAGTAATAGAGATAGTGGATGAAACAACACCTTACCCAACATTTCTCAAATTGGATTGGGCGTTTGATAACTAGGCCATAATAAACTTAAAGACACGAAAAATGACCTTCGATTTAGGAGATACAGGTTCATTGCGCCATTAGACCCATCAGAAGGGGAAAGGTTCATAGAGCCTACTTGCTTGGACTTGGAGGAAATTATCTAGTTGTATAGAACAACTGCACAAGATGAAGATTACGTAAACCCAACTGAAGATGGGATATGCATTTGGCAGAGCATTACTTCATGTGCGTCAGACTCAGATACGGGTTTAGAGAACTAACAACAGAGGCTACACTAAGTTTCCACAAGAAGATGTGCAAGAATAGATCGCCCAGTAAGATGGGTAGGTAGGGAGATAAGGGAACCACCCAGTTTCCATGGGGTAAACAACCTAGAATCATTCTTGACACGTTACGAAGATGAAGTGTTGGAAAATCAACGACTCTTATCACTAGATATATCACTCAAGGCCACACCTGCAAGATGGTGGGGCACACACAAATAAACAATCAAGGACTAGTACCAATGTAATCGATTACTGTGAATTAGGTTTGGCGTAGAACAAAGAAGCAACCAATAGAAGAAATATGATGGACAAGGGGCACCAGTGGAACACTTGGAGAAGTGCAGAGCACTGTGGAGAATGACACCCCTAGAAGAATGGCCTCATCATTTTGTACACACATTAGAGGGCATCCCAGCAAACTGGTATATAGACGAGGAACCGCGGAAAGGAAATACGACTTGGACATTACTACAATAGAACTTTACAGTCACTTTCTCATTTGAACGTGAGAACCCAAACATAGATTCAACACTTAAGAAAATAAGAGGGGTGATATTCACTAAGGAACCAAAAGTCGAACTCATAACAAAAGAACAACAGTGGAACAGACAGACAGTGAAAGAACTACTATCATGCTACCATGTGTAGGAAGAAGTACCATATGAAGGCGGTCCACACGATATTCTGATTGAGGAAGTTGAAGGCAGGAGAGAAGTGGAAGTTCCACCTCTAGAATCAGAAGTAATTGATGTGCCAACCAAGGTTAAGAAATTCAACATTGGGACAGTTGAGAATCCCAAAATGGCCAACATTGAAGATTACTGGGATGACCAAATAGTGGAAAGCATAATAGAGTTACTGCGTGAGTACAACAACCTGTTCCCCACAACGTTCACAGAAATGAAGGGCATATCAGGAGAGCTAGGTGAAATGAAGATACCACTTAGAGTTGAGGCAAGGCCGATCAGACAACGACCATACAAACTAAATCCTATATATAAGCAAAAAATCAAAGTTGAGATCGATAGGATGCTAGAAGATGGAATCATAGAACTTGTGGAAGAATCATAATGAATAAGCCTGATGGTAGTTCAGGAGAAAAAACAAGGCAGAATAAGAATATGCATTGACTTGTTGAAATTGAATGATGCATGCCTACATGACCCATTCCCTACACCCTTCACTGTTGAGGTGTTGGAGAATGTAGGAGGACAAAAATTTTATTCATTCACTAACGAATTTTCAGGATATCATCAGACCAATATAGCACCGAAAGTTAGATACAAGACCACTTTTTCTATAGAATGGGGATCCTATGAGTACACAGTCATGCCGTTTGGACTGAAGAATGCACCAACAATATTTTCCAGAGTAGTCATAGCTGGATTTAAAGAATCTATCCACCAGTTTCTAGAGGTATACTTGGACGATTGTACAATCTATAGTCTGTTGAAAGACCATGTATAGGTCTTACGACTGATGTTAGAAAGATGCAGGAAATGTTAGATATCGTTAAATATGAAGAAGTGCATCTTCGAAACATTTTTTGGGATACTATTAGGACATATAGTATGAAAGTGTTGGCACCAGGACAAAGTGGAAAGGAGGATGACCATGGGAAAGAAAGCGTGAAAAAACTGAAGTAACAGCTGGAGAAAGAACAACACACACACATGCAAGAAAGTGTGCACAAGGAAAGCGACAGCTGGAGGAAAAACAACACGCGCATGGGAGGAAGACCTAACATCGGTAGGGTTAGGATTTTGGTAATGTTTTGTACGTCTGAAGAGCCCGAAATGTATAAATATAGACACATAAGTACTATATAGGAGGATTGTTATTGTGAGGATCGGGATCATTGTCATTGTGGTTATTGTTGTTGTCATTCTCTATTAGTCCCGATTATTGTGGGAATGCATGAGCAAATGCGATATGTAATGTTTTTGATTGTGTGAACCATTTTGTAAGATGTTGAGATATAGGAGAGGAGGGAATATATATATGAGTATTATATCATAGGTTGTAGAGCCTAGTGTGATCTAGTTCAACTCATATAGATTTTACCCATTTTTGCAGAGAATTTTAAGCACTTGGCGCCATAAATGAAAAACTACCATAATAAAAGATCCCAGAGCCAAATATTTGTGGACGTAGCCCAGGAGGGGGTGAACCATGGTAATATCTATGTAATGTGATGTATGCATGCATATCCTTACTTTCCTTCAACAGTTAACGATGATGATTGATGAATGGCTTAATACATTGATTGGAATATGTTTATGATGTTTGGGAAATAAACTGTGAAATATACAGATGCACCCATGAGAAGTAGATTACACTTAAATTTCGTAGTACATGGATTTGGTTAATAAACCCCTATCTCATACTCAATCCTAGAATGTAAACACCTGAGTCTTACAGTCAGCCATTTAAAGCTATCTCGGATAAGACTCCACAGTGCATTATGTGTATTGTGTTGCCTTCTGGTCTACCAAGAGGGCCGATAGTTTTAGAGGATTTGTTGGAAACCCGAATGACATTAACCCTGGGTTAGTAAATTAGATAGACAGGTCGAGAAGATTGAAAAGAGGAAAATCAACAAATGGTTCAGTTTCCAGGTTAAGAGGAACAAGAGAGGACTAGGTAGATGAGATAGAGTGCACAAGAATAGAATGAGAGAAACAAAAGAACAATGAGCCATTAGAAGGGAATGTTGAGACTCTGGAACCCCACGAAAGAGGAAATAGAATTCTGGTTGAGAACCAATGAATTAGAATTTTCACAAAAAGATAATAGAAACCCTAGAATTACACCGCATTAATATCTGGATAAATACAAATTTATTGATTTACACAAACCCTTTTTCTGTGATTTTCCACATCTACTACAGGAGTGGATCCTAAGGTTGAAGGATAACCACGCAACGAACTGGATTCAACAACTATATTGGACCCCAGTACAGATTGAGCATTTACAACAGGTGAATAACAAATTCACCCACGCAGTAGACTTTTGGCTTGATAGTATTGTGGCAGGCTTCATCACAGAGTTTGTAGTCAACACAACGAAGTCATACAGTGCAGCCGAGCAAGAATTTCTACGTGGACCCAGAGGAAGGTACATTCGATCACTTTATACTTCTATTAAGATATTTCTATATAACAAAGGTGTAATGACAATGGAATTAGATAGTTAGAATTCCCTGTGTGCATGGGGGGAGGGGGGAAGCACTAACAGAGAGAGGATAAATGGAAGGAGGTCAGGATAAAGGAAATAAGGAGGAGGAAACCTTGGACCCAATATTGATGGATGACGACTATATTAAGTGGATATTGGCGTCATCATTAACGATGCGTAGTGAAGTACCCTACCAATACAAGGTGAATACCAAGAAGAGAGCCGTAACAAGAAGGTAGGGCTTGGCGAGCAATGAGGAAGAGGTAGAGGATCTCAGGGTTGTGGAGAAGATTGAGGAAATCCTACACGCAAATTATGAGAGGAAGACAAGAGGCCTAAGAACAGGGGGAGAAGGAAGCCATCCAATCCATATTAATGTCAATGTGGAACCCATAAACCCATGTGTGACTGATACACCAAAGAGAACACCATCGTTTACACAACCGAAGTTCAAAGGAATTCTGACACCAGGAAGTACATCTACCCAAGGAGCAGCAAATAGAAGAACCGATTCAGGCTACACTAGTCAAGAATCTACACCGCGTGGAAGAAGTAGTAGTTCAGTAATCAGAATGGCAGGACACGATCCCACTATCAAATTACCAGAGTTTAGAAGAGAAGTAGCAGAAAACCCTGAGAAGAATTTGTTTATCTGTGAAAAGATCTGGGAAGAGAAGTGAATCACTGACGAAGATACCAAACTCATGCAGCTAGCGATCATGCTAAGAGACCGCGCACTAGACTGGTACATGAGTCTAGACACGAACAATGCCCCTAGGATGACAAGGACATTGGACGACATTAACAAATTATTGATAAATGAGTTTCAGAAGCCGAGCTCGGAGGATCAATACATGAACGAGATGATTGAAATATGACAGAAACTAGGAGAGTTTGTATGGGAGATTGACCAGAGATTCAAGCAACTGAAGGGAAAGCTAAAATACCTTATGACCAATATGTAGCATTGACACTTGTTTGTCAACTCACTACTCCCACACTTAAAATATCCCTTACGACAAAAAAAGTTTTAGACGCAGGAAGAGGCACTGCAGGAAACCTTGCAATTGGAAGAGAACTAGTACCAATAGATAGACCTAGCTATTGAAGAACTGAAGGAGGATTTGAAGAATCTAACATTTCAGCTGAACCAGAACAAGAACAAGGACAAACAAGAAGCAGTTTGGTGCACCACCTGTAGGACAGAAGGACACCACAAGAACAAATGCCCGACATTCGCATAATATATGGCGACAAATATGCCAAACCCGCTATGACAGGGAGGATTATATTGCGAAATATGCAAGAAACTGGGTCACGACCCTTATCACTGCACGATGATGAAAAAATACTAGACAGTTCCAAAGAATTCATATTTCACCTTTTGCAAGTCAGTGGGATACGACGACAAAGATTGTAGAACTATAGAGCTGATGTGGGAAAGAACATCAAACACATACATAGTACATGGCAAAATGATGACTGGGCAAGTAGCGCCATAATTCAATCAAGCCCTAGCCCCATACAACATTTTGCATCAACAATATAATACTACGCAACAACCCTATAATAACGTACAACCACAGTACAACCCAGCCAACCCCAGTACAATACCACACAGTATAATCATCCACTGCAGTATAATATCCCAAGAGGTGATCACGTAGGCTACAGAGGAGCAGGATGAGTTAGAGGAGGGTTCATACGCGGTAGAGGACCAGTCACATGTCACAATTGCTAGCAACCAAGACATTATGCACAGGAATTCTCATTGCCACCAATGACTTGTATGTATTGTCTTGCATCGGACCACGACATAGAGGAATGTCCAACATTACTAGTAAAGATTCAGGAAAAAAGGAACCAAAACAATCACAATGTTTAGTGGATCTCAGCCGAAGCAAGGGACGACGGACGGAACATCAACAGGAAATGACATAGTTCGATAGGAACCAGTGCAAAACCAATGGATAAAGAAGAACACTGACCCCAAGAAGCATTTTGACGTGCCAAAGTAAAAGGAGATCCTTAAAGAAGTCCAACAAGAATTTCAGAAGGAGGACATAGCATCTATTGCACATCAAAGCAAGGAAGCTCTAGAATATCAGATGCCACCATCACTGGACCATACCAATAGAATGAAACCCAAGGGACAATTAAGTACTATCAAAGATTTTTTGCTATCATGCATGAATTTATTAAGTGATCCTTCATCTGTCAAAATATTACAAAACATCTTAGAGAAATGTAGCAGCGAGACAGAACATAAGCTAGAACTGAAAACTGTCAATCATCTACACATAAGAAGAAGAACAAGTAGGGAGTTTAGAATAAATGATAACATTGGGGATTTAAATATGGGAGACATTATACTAGATCTAGGATCCGAAGTGAATGTACTACCCAAGACAACATGGAAATGCATGGGAGAACCGACATTGGGATACTCAACCGTTCAACTAAAACTAGCAAATCAACATCGAGTCCTACCCATAGGTAAAATAAAAGGAGTGATAGTAGATCTGGATGGAGTGCACACTAAAGCAAACTTTGAAGTCATCGAAATAGTAGATGGCACAACACCTTACCCGACATTAATTGGTCTGGACTGGGAGTTTGACAACCGAGACATAATTAACTTGAAAACTAGGAAAATGAAATTTGAGTCTGGAGACTACAGGGTCATAGCACCGCTAGATCCATCAGAAGGGGAGAGGTTCGTAGAACCCACCTGCCTGGACTTAGAATATATCATCCAGTTGTACAGAAAAATTTCACATGATGAGGATTACGTAAACTGAACTGTAGATGGGGTACTCAGTTGGTGGAGCATTACTTCATGTGCAACATATTCAGACACCGGGTTAGAAAATTGGCAACAAATACTACATGAAGTACTCACGAGAAGATTTGAAATAATAAACCATGCAGTAATTTGGGTAGGCATAGAAATCAGAGAACCACCCAGTTTCCATGGACTAAATGATTTGAAAACCTTCTTGATAGAATACAAAGATGAAGTATTAGAGAACCAAAGACTACTAGTGCTAGATTTAGCACTAAAGGCTACACCGACAAGATGGTGGGGCACACACAAGGACATCATCATAGACTGGTATCAATGTAAGAGATTACTGTGCATGCGGTTCGACACAGAACAAACAGATAACAGACAACGGAAATATGAAGGACTAGGGACACCGACATAACACTTAGAGGAGTGTAAAACGTTATGGAAAATGACACCACCTGAGGAATGGCCTCATCACTTCATTCATACTTTAAAGGGAATGCCAGTGAACTGGTATACTGACCAGGAATTGCACAAAGGAACTATGACATGGACGACACTACAAAAAAAAATTATAATCACTTTCTCATTCAATCATGAGAACCCCAACATAGACACAGCCCTGAAATAGATCAGAGGCATCATATCCATCAAAGAAACTGAAATAGGACTTATCACATAAGAACATCGGCGGAATAAGAAGACAGTCAAGGAACTACTATTATGTTACCGGGTACAGGAGGAAGCACCAGATGAAGATGATCCGCGTGATATTCAGATTGAAGAAGTGGAAGGCGAAAGATATGTGGAAGGACCACCCATAGAATCAGAAGTCATTTCTGTGCCAATCAAGATAAATAAGGTTAACATCAAGACCACCGAGAAGCCTAAAATGGCCATCATTGGAGATTATTGGGATGAGAAGACAGTAGAAAGAATCACAAAATTATTGCGTGAATATAGCCACCTTTTTCCCACAACATTCACAGAGATGAAGGGTATAGCTGACGAACTAGGAGAAATGAAAATACCACTCAGATCTGACGCGAAACCTATTAAACAATGAATGTACAAACTAAACCCTATATATAAACAGAAAGTTAAAGATGAGATCGATAGGATGCTTGAAGCTGACATCATTGAACCAGTCGAGGAATCAAAATGGATAAGCCCGATGGTAGTACAGGACAAGAAACAAGGAAGAGGGATCAGGATATGCATCGACTTGAGGAAATTAAATGATGCATGCCTACATGACTCATTCCCTACACCATTCAAGGATGAAGTGTTGAAGAATGTGGGGGGCCATGAAGCTTACTCATTCATCGATGGATTCTCATATTACCATCAGATTAAGATAGCACAAGAATATAGACACAAGACCATGTTTGCGACGGAATGGGGATCTTATCAGTACACGGTCATGCCGTTCGGACTGAAGAATGCACCCGCAATACTCTCCATAGTGGTCATAGCAGAATTTAAGGAGTTCATCAACCATTTTCGTGAAGTATACTTGGACGATTGGACAGTGTATAGTATACTAAAACACAATGTGGAATTTTTACAACTAATGCTAGAGAGATGTAGACAGTGCTAGATATCACTGAATATCAAGAAATCCATATTTGGAACATCTTTTGGAATACTATTGGGCCATATAGTATGCAAACAAGGCTTTCTAATGGATCCAACAAAGATCACAGTCATTGTTAACTTACCAGCACCAAAAGCAGTCTGTCAGCTAAGAGCAACGTTAGGACACACATGATACTACAAGAAATTCATCAAAGGATATGCACAAATCACAACACCAATGGAAAAGTTGTTAAGGAAGGATGCAAAGTACCAATCGAATGACAAGTGTCAACATGGTCTGGACACTTTGAAGGAAAAGATGGTTACTGCACTGATATTAGTATTTCCAGACTAGGAAAAGACATTCCATGTGCATGTAGATGCACCAGTGATATCCCTTAGATCTATCTTAGCACAACCAAGAGAAAGAGACTTGGATCACTCGATAGTGTTTGCAAGAAAAAAACTATCAGACTCAGAACACAACTATAACGCGACATAAAGAGAAAGCCTACCCATGGTCTATGCACTATAGAAATTCATACATTACCTATTGGGAAAACACTTTAAGATGTTTACAGATCACTCAGCCCTGAAATACTTAGTCAACAAGCCAGTGTTGGGGGAAAGAATCTATCGATGGTTATTGATATTTCAATAATTTGACTTTGAGGTAATAGTTAAACCAGGAAAATTCAATGCAGGACCAGACCACCTATCAAGAGTCATGAATGGAGAAGAACCTATGAATTTGGAAGACAAATTTCCAGATGCACAATTATTCTCAGTACATATTGTTGATGACAAATTCGTAGAGATCATCCAGTACTTGAGCACAGGTACCGTGCCACAAGAATATACCACCGCGCAGAAGAAGAACCTAGTAGTCTGCACAGTCGACTGTCAACTAATCACAGGCCATCTATACAAGATGGGCATAGATAGCATTTTACGAAGATATATACTAGACCATGAATGTCCAAGGATTATAGAAGAAGCCTATGAGGGAATGGAAGGAGGGAATTATGCAGGAAAATCTACCACGCAGAAGGTACTATGCACAGGATTATGGTGGCCTACAATCCACAGAGACTCGAAAGAGTACTGTCAGAGATGCGATGTTTTTCAAAGGGTAGGCAAACCCAATAGAAGGGACGAGATGCCATTACGATCGCAAGTGAAATTACAAACATTTGACAAATGGGCAATAGACTTTATGGGACCAATTAACCCACTAGCCAAAAGAACAAGGGCAAGATACATTATCACCATGATGGAATACCTAACAAGATGGGCGGAAGTTGCACCAGTAAAAGATTGCAACACAGAGATAGTTGCACACTTCTTCTTTGAACAAGTAATCACTAGATTTGGGTGCCCGAGAGTTTTGAAGAGAGACGAAGGAACACACTTCATAAACAACACCATCCACACGATGCTTTAGGAGTTTGAAGTTCATCACCAAAAAAGCACACCGTATCATCCACAGTCAAATGACACAATAGAAGCCTTTAACAAAATCCTAGAGAACGCACTGATAAAGATCTGTAACATCAACAGAGATGATTGGGACCTCAAAGTACCAACCGTATCATGGGTGTATAGGACTACATGCAAAATGTTGACAGGGCACACACCATTCAAACTATTCTATGTCCAAGAAGCAATAGTGCCACTAGAATTTTTAATACCCAGTTTACATGTAGCAACTATCACACAAATGACAGAACGAGGCGTCGTACAGGAAAGGTTGAATCAGTTACTATCAATGGAGGAAGACCGAATCTTGTCAGGATTCCACGAACAAGTGCAGAAAGCAAGAGACAAATCTTGGCATGATCGACACATCAAGAAAAAAAACGTTTAAGGAAGGATATCTAGTATTGTTTTACGACAGAAAATTGTTTCAGCTCCCAGGGAAGCTTATAATGCAATGGTTAGGACCATACAAGGTAAAATCTATTACACATGGAGGAGTTGTACAATTAAGAGACTTAATAGGCGTAGACCTTAGAGGAATGATCAATGGGAGTTGACTGAAGATGTACAAGGACAGTCTACCACCCACCATGCATTAAAAAAAAAAGATATCAAAACAGAGAACAAAAATGAAATAAGACTAAAAAGTGTGAAGCATGCCAGAGATAGAAAGGTTGCATACCATGAGAAACATGAAGTCAATAAAGGCAAGAACAACAATCATATCAAAAAAGGGAAGCAAGCAGGAAAATGAAAGTAGGCAAAAGAAGGCTGACAAGATAGCAGCATGAGATGAAATTAAAGCATGGTAAGGAAGGATGGGACATCACATTAAACGTGTCAACTGGAGATGATAAAACAAGTGTAATGTCAAGTATGAAACCGCCGCAGATGCATTGAACCCACAGTTATGGTGCATTAATCATATAATGGAGGAAGCGTCCTTGACAAGCTTCATGACTAGCCCATACAACACATGAACACAGAAGCAACTAGTCTATTCGTGAAAGGAGAACAGAGAGAGAGATAAACAACAACCAGAGAAGACAGAGAGAGACCACAGAGCTCACTGAAGTCATTCAACCTCAACAAATTTTCAATAGTCACCACTTTTGGCCCTTGACCAAGTTTTGCGAAGTACTTGGTCATAATTGGGAAGTACTTGGTCATAATTGGGTCCTTCTTGTGTTTTTGGGAATATTTAATGGGAAAGGGATGTCAGCCCGTGGGTTTACCCACACTTAGGCCCACTTTTGTAATGTATAAATAGAAGGATAGGCAATGTAAGAAGGATTAGATGTGATTGCTTAGTGCAATTGGTAGTGCATCTATGTGATTTTGAATAAGTTCTCTGTGCGAACTGTGTAAGGCTTGCAAGGCTAAGTGAAAGTTACTGTGAGGTTGCTATTGAAAGCTAAGTGTTGTAACACAAGGAAGAAGGATCTAGAGAGCTGCGTGAATATTCTATCCTATGCGAAGAAGGGTTTTGGAGGCTTTGTGCTTGTAACAGATTGAATATAATGTTAAGAACCAAACATCAATATAGCATAGAAAAACCTTAGGAAAAGTACTCAACGCCTTGAAAAAGAGATAATTTTAGATAATAAGCCTCTTCGAGGGGGAAACCTCCTTTTACCCCACTTAAATGTTCAAGTACAAGATG
>ML777379.1:825789-839439 GCA_009831015.1 Picea engelmannii | reverse complement strand
AATGGCCTAAAGCCGACATAAATAAAATAACATTACTAATCTAAATTACAACTAATGGCCTAAAGCCAACATAAATAAAATAACATTACTAATCTAATATGCCCCAATTAAGGGGTAATGAGCCAATATTAGGGCTTAACATTTAATAATAAAGAAGAATATCTTGTGGACATAGCCCCAAGGTGGGGGTGAACCACATAAATCTATGTGTTATGCTCTGTGCTTTGATTCAATGTGTTTATCTTTTCTTATGCTATGTGCTTTGATATATCCACTTATGCTCTATGCTTCTTAGATATATATGATTGTTACATCTGATGTGTATGAGGATGCTTAGTGTTGATCTATTGGATCTGATCTCAGTTACTATGGTTAAGTGCTGAAATACCGTAGATCTAAATGAAAACCGCGATGCTCTATGCCATCTACAAAGTATAATAAAGGTTGAATATTGATGAATGATCGATGCTAAGTGCTTTGTAAATGATATAATCATAGATCTGTGTCCCAGCTAAGGTTGTAGACACTTGAATCTTGCAACCACCCATGCCTCTACCTTGGGTGACACTTCATCTACTTCGCAAGTGTTGCCAGAAGGGCCGATAGTTAGGGCTTTTTTGGTGCACTCTTGAGCATTGAACCCTGGGTCTGCCCCTGTGCCAACAACCACTATGACACCACCAAAGGCAACAAAACCTAGCCAAACCATCAGATCGACCATGGTTCAAACTAGGTCACAAGGACCGTTGGAAGAAACCGATCAACAACAGTCGGAGATTGTCGATATCGATGAAATCCCATCTCTAGAGGAGATACCAACAAACCCTACACCAATACTAGAAGAGCTAAAATAGCCACAAGCAGAGGCTATGAAAGAAGATATTCCAGCAGCGATGCAAGAGCCTCAGAACGAGGAAGCAGAAACCCAATAGGAAATACAACCAGAAAACCCTGAAGCAGTCGTAGAAGTTAATGAAATGACATAAAAACTGGGAGAAACGGTGCAACTAGAAAAGTCACAAGCACCCAACCTCGGTCAACCAATAGAGGAGACCATTGGAACCACCTTGGCTTGGCCATAGTGGCTTATAGGGGAGAAACCAGGAGTTGTTGGAACTTCGAACTAGCCACCACAATAAGAAGACAGAGTTCAAATACCGAGCTCACCTCGCAAGAAACCGACAACATAAATTTTGCTACCACACATACCAGAAAGAGTACAGGTAGATCCGCAACTACTGGGTCACATCGAGAAGCTCAAGTATTTCAACCATGATGTAGAAGATGAAACTAGGTACTTGAAACTTGCACTGAGGGTTTCTATGCAGAACATAGTCATAAACCAACTTGGAGAAACGATTAGCCAACCACATTAGTGAGCAGTTGAACTGGACAAAACATGAATTTTAGGTTTTCTTAAACTACCAGATTTTGGCAGAGGCCAGTACGTGACAACATGCGTCAAGCAGTTGTTAGTAGTCATGCATGGAGGGGATATATGGTTGTACAAATTTGTCCCCATAACTGTTGATCTTATCGCGCAGATAACAGGACTACCCATTTGGGGTATGGATCCAACAGTGATTCTCAATGATAAATCCAAGGAGAAAGCGTTAGTCAAATAAATGAAAAAGAAATACCACACTAATAGGGAACAAGAGGAATTATAATCAAACAGATCAACAATGCAGCTACACAATTGGGCACAAATATTTTAGCTTGCAAACTGCTAAGAAAATGTCGCAAAGAGTGTGAAGTACTAGCAGGAGTCATCGCAGTTGTAGCTCAGTGCGCAGAAGGCACCTCTGTGAATTGGGCGCCATATCTATTGAACTTGTTTCAAGTGGATTGCAAGGATGCACAGGACCTTGTTACAGAATTCCATTACTCATGGCTAATCACCCTCATAGCCTTCATGGGATGGCGGGAATGAGAGTATGTAGTTTTTTGTACTAGACCACAGTCAGCGAGAGTAAGATATCTATTACTAAAATCCAAGTCACAGGCTAGGCATAAGAGGGAGAATGGAATCGTATTTGAAGCATACCTACGGGACATACAAGAAGCTATCAACCAATCATGGGGAATAAAACTAGAGGTTGTCACACGATATGGGGACATCGATAACTTCCAGGCTACACGTCAAGCCATGTGGATACAACCAAGGAATGATCTCGATAAAAAATGGCTACAGATGCGCTACTGCATCATAGAGGGTGGCATTAATATGGTCATCAATGAATGGCTTGACGAATGGAGGATCCCATCCATTCCTTGGAAAGTACCGAAACAACCAGCAGAAGGAGAGGCTACACAGGAAAAAACACAGCCTCCGCAAATCCCAGTGCCCAAGAAACCAAGGATGGGACAAAATAAGTTGACTCAGGTAGAGGAAGGGTCAATGCAGCCAGGGACCCAGAAAGGGAATAAAGAGACCACACAGCTAACCAACGACCAGCAGAAACAGGCTGAGGGAGCACATGAGACTGCCCCAAATCCCATCACACAGGAACCATGGGGAACGAAAAGACCAGATATACAAACATCAGGCGTGCACAAGAAATCAAAGGAACAATGAGAATCACTGGACTATATGATCATGGAGGATGATGGAGATATGATCGCCAGAATGGTACAGGATTTCCTAGTAGAAGATTTCGATCACACAACATATCATAAGGATAAACTACAAAAATAGCTTGCAGAAATGGGACAACTCCTCAAGACACTCAGGGAGGCCCAGAGAGAAAGTAGTATCAAAGTCATAGCACCATTGACAACACAGAATAAAGAAAGAGTGGATCTAGAAGAACGAGACCCAGTCCTTCCAATGCCACATGCACATGCAACGATCTACATCAAACCCATCATGCTTCGCATGGACGAAATTGTGGGATAGACACCATTGAAGGACTTGGACCACATCCAATTTGTCTTGACACAGATGCCATCAATGTCGCTATACAAAATTCAGGTTAGCATCAACCACGAGATGCAGTCTCAGGCACATAAAAACTTAGTTGAGCTACAACAAACAATAAAGAAGCGGGAAGCACTAGAAAAAGTTTGTGAGTAGGCCAAATCCGAAACTCAAGAGGAGAAAGAACACAGGAACAAACTGGAACGAAGAGTGTGAGAAATTTTTGGGAAACTTCCAAGCACTATGCAAGGGAACGAACTCCTAGGAGAAAAACATATTGACCATATTGCACATGCAATTGATCATTATCATAAGTAGATCGAGAATCTCCAAGAACAGGTCACACCAACAAATCCAATAGCAGTGAAGGAGCAAAGGAAGCAGGAAGAAACAATACAACTACAGGAGATAGAGAAACAGGTTAGCACGACAACTGACTTGTTCGATAAAGCAACACAACTTTGGACAAGACTGGAGAGGATCCACAGGTCCAACACTGGGATAAGGAAGAGGAAAGGATCAACACAGTGATGCAAGAACTCAAGCAGAGACAAAAGACCATACCAATCATAGAATGAGTCAAAGGAATGCAAGAGATGAAGAAGATGCAAACAGAACTTATCACTACGCAAACACAGAAACAAGAGCATTAGGCTCATATAGAACCATTGCAGGAACGTGTAGCAGAAGTACTCACATAGGCAAAAGGAGCTAGAACACAGATAGCACAAACACAACTAGAATGTGCAGGATTTCTAAGTGATGAAGTGGCAATTCAAGTAGTGGAGGCCATCAAGGAGAAGACTGTGTAGGCACTTGCAAAAGCAGTAGAGGTGCAGGAAAAGTTCCATACGATCACCAAGGAGGTCGAGGAAGCTCAAAAAGATTAGGTGACTTGGGACAAGTCACATGTCAGTGTTGGGGGCTTGGTGGCACCAGGCTGAAGTGGAAAGGAGGATGATCATGGGAAATAAAGCATGTAGAAACTGAATTAAAAGCTAGAGAAAGAACAACACTCGTGCATGCAAGAAAGCGTGCACAAGAAAAGCGACAGCTGGAGGAAGAACAACATGCACATGGGAGGAAGACCTAACGTCAGTAGGGTTAGATTTTTGGTATTTTTTTGTAAGAATTTTGAAGAGCCCGAAATATATAAATATAGACACGTAACTACTATATAGGAGGATTATTATTGTGAGGATCGGGATTGTTGTCATTCTTGTTATTGTTGTTGTCGTTCGCTATTAGTCTTGATTATTATGGGGATGCATGAGCAGATGTGATATGTAATCTTTTCGATTATGTGAACCATTTTGTAATTTGTTGAGCTATAGGAGAGGAGGGAAGGTAGATCTGAGGATTAGATCATAGGCTATAGATCCTGGTGCGATCTAGTTCGCCTTATATAGATTTTACCCATTTTTGTGGAGAATTGTAAGCGCGCGATGCCAGAAATGCAAAACTACCATAATAAAAGAGCCCATAGACAAAACTTTGTGGACGTAGCCCATGAGGGGGTGAACCATGGTAATATCTGTGAATTGTGATGTATGCATGCATATCTTTACTTTCCTTCAACAGTTGATGATGATTGATGAATGGGTTAATACATTGATTGGAATACACTTATGTTGTTTGGGAAATAAACTATGAAATATACATATGCACCCGTGAGGAATAAGTAGATTACACTTACAGTTCATAGTACATGGATTTGGTTAATAAACCCCTATCTCATACTCAATCCTAGGCTGTAAACACCTAAGTCTTACAATCACCCATTTAAATCTATCTCGAGTGAGACTATGCAGTGCATTCTGTGTAATGTGTTGCCTTCTGGTCTACCAGGAGGGTCGATAGTTTTAGAGGCTTTGTTGGAAACTTGAATGACATGAAACTTGGGTCAGTAACTCAAATAGATAGGTTGAGAAGACCGAACAGAGGAAAACCAACAACAATAAAGGTTTACTAGTAGATCTTGGCAAGATTGTAGTAATCATTAACTTGCCACCACAACCTCATTGTTGTCGTACATGCAAATTAGGGATTTTTTTTTATGAAGTATTTCATCCCCAAAACCATCTAGAAAAGTGTGTCCTTCATCAAGGATCACTTTGGCATCCTTAGCGCAACTTTTCAGTGGCTAGATCTTCCAAAAAGTGAAACCCTAGTTTTCACAAAGTACCAGGAAACCAAAATACCAAAAGTACATGAAGTACCATAGCACCAGAAGTATGAGAAAACTAGAAGCACCAGTCTAGAAATTTGTTGGTCAAGTTTGAGAGGGTAAAAGTTGGATTTTCATAAATCTGACTGCACCAGCTTACTCGCCTCAACTTAGCGCATCTATCTCCTAGATCAGAATTTCAAAATTTGAAGTTTGAAAAATTAGGGTTTCCTCATAAAACCCTAAGTTATAGTTGCAATTGCAGTCTCAGAACCAGTTGCAGTATCAATTGTTGTTGTAGTATCAGTTGTAGTTGCATCTGTAGTACTAGTTGCAATCACCCTTGATGTTCTTAAGAGTTGGTGATCATTATCGTTGCTACCAGATGGTGCCTCTACCTGCAAATGTCGTCATAGGTATGTACTCACACATGTTTAAACAATTAAGATTTAAAGGGTATT
This sequence comes from Picea engelmannii, assembly GCA_009831015.1. Lineage (NCBI taxonomy): Eukaryota > Viridiplantae > Streptophyta > Pinopsida > Pinales > Pinaceae > Picea > Picea engelmannii. Next base: position 833,891 of record ML777379.1, on the reverse strand, counting down.
TGCAGGAGAAGGGATATCTTGCCATAGATCCAGAAGTATCTCAAGATCCAACACATTCAAAGGAATGATGAAACCTAGGTAACCACTATAGTTCAGATAACAGTCTTTGTAAAGTATTATACTTGATAGCATGTGATCATATAGAGGTAAATACTTAATCATTTTCCTGATACAACTAACACCTCCTCTAGGAGAAACCTCGTGTGTTAGTTCCAGGTTGCCTTCGAGGAATGTTCGATCACAACACTATAAGAGTGTTGACCTCATTTCATAGTGTATCTCTTACTTTTGACGTTGCTTCAGATAAGCCATGAGTGATAGCTCTAAAAAAGCTATTGTGATGATTATTCATTCTATTGCTTTATCTATTATTATCAAAAGGATATTATTCTTGCTTGTTGTTTTGTTCACCTTGTTTCAAGTCACGGGTGATAACCCTGAGAAAACTATAGTGAAGTTTGCAGAAGGCAACATATTATATGAGACATGAAGCAGACTATGTACATGACCATATACACTCATGCACCAAAGAAGATGAAGAAGAAGCTATTTCTTGAGATTCAGAATATCTCATATGAAGATCGACTGAAATGAGAAAAAGGCTCCAAAGATGACTAAATATTAGAATGGGAAGTAGATCTCGTTTGAAGCCTAACTCTGTCTTCCATATTTAGAATTGGTATGCAACACCAAGTATACCATGTAAGAGATGATGAAGTCCTTGTAGACTCAGAAGAAATCGAGAGTAAACCTAATCTCAGAAAGGATCAGATGAAGGGACAACTTCCAGGACTGGAAGACAGATGTCGTGAAAAGACTAGATCGTAACTTTAGAGACTCCTAAGAGATATGAAATCTCCAGGATGATTCGCTTATTTCAGTGACAAAGAAGGAAGCCAGTCAGAAATACTAGGATATGAATTCTTCTGTGAGAAGAGAATTTAGTATTGACTTCCAATATTGATCTATACAGATCAAACGTGTTGCATATGTACAAAGCCTGAAGTATGTCTAGAAGATTCTCCCAGAAAAAAGGGAGAAGATTATGACGAGACACTTATTGAACAAACAGTTCCAGTACTTATGAAGACATCTAGAACAACCATGATTCATATATAGTATGAGATGCAGGGGAGCAATCCCCATACTTAAAATTTGAGTGGCAGTTGGTGCAATACATTAGTTGGGTGATGAAGACATGACCATGATAGCATTACCCCCATGAAAGAAGAAGAGATATCCTTAGTATCAGTTATTGAGTCACTCTCAGTTTCAGATGAAACTGTTGTCATGATAAAATCTAAGGAGTTGCTCTCAGATTTTTGCAGCTACGGTGAGAATGAAGCAGTCACTCTCAGCCTCAGAGTAGCTACAGGTGCAGAATCCCAAATTCCAGAAGGAATAGTTGTAGAGAGAGTAGAGGACATACTCCCAGACAGTGAGACAAATAGTGCCTTACAGAAAGCACATAGAGCTAGCACATGATTGTGCAGATTGAGTTGGAGTTGAGTATTATAATATTCTATTTCTATAATTTTTTTACCTTTACTAAAATTACTATTTTTTTCTTTAAACATATTAAGTAATTTTATAAAATATTTTAATACATATAAAAAAATCAACAATATTTTTAACACTATATAATTGTCTTCATGTAACCATATTTTAAAATTCAAAATTCTTCCATATCATTCAGCATTGAAAATTATTTAGCAGAATATTGTCTTTATGAATATATAGCTTTATTAGATAAAGGTAGAGGAGAGAAGCCAAACTTCAAATAGAGTTAGAGACAATGTTTGATAATAAGTTTAGCTCTTTTCAAAATCAGATTAAGAAACACATAGATAATAAAATATTTGGGTTTGATATTAAGTTGAATAAAATGGAGATTAGATTACATGAAATGGAAAAGCAAAGTCAAGAAAAGAAACAATCAACTCAAGAAAGAGAGGTTGATAATCTAGAAAAGATTAATATTACTTACAAAATTAAAGAGTTAGAAGAAAACCTAAATAACAATTTGGCCTTAAATAGTTTGGAAGGTAAAGGATTGGAATTCTTAAGATATAATAATTTTAATGGTCTAATGAAATGGTTGAAATCCAACTAGATGACTTGTATTCATCCACTTAGCAGCAATGTAATAGATTATGCTAGATCTAATATCCTTTTATACAATCAAATAGTAAATTTTTACATCTTAAATGGCCATGATAATAACTTTGATCATATACCTTTCTCCGAACTCTAAACTTTCTCATGCACACAAGCCCTACCCTATCATCTTCATAATAGTAATGCTCGAGTACATACTGGTTGTGTTATTTTATCATATCACATAATAATATGGTTGTGCTATTTTATCATATATTGTATTTTTATCTATAAATTTAATTAATTAATTGAAAATTCTTAAATAATATTTATAAATTAGGTCCACCAAAAATATGCAAAAATTATTTAAAATTGAAATTAATTTTGTGAAAAACAATTTGTTTGTTCACCCTTTAGTTTTACAGACATTGGAATTTTTGGCATATGAGGATATATTTCAATGTAGGTTTAACTGCCAAAATTCGCACTGAAAAGAGCATTCTGGTTTTCAATTTTTCTTTTATGAAACTAATACATTGACACATCCAAGAGTTTGCATTAGCTCTTACCATACAATGCTACACCATCTCAAATAAGTCAATGCATTGATAATTTAAATAATATTATATCATACATTATATAAAAATCTTAATGCATTTGTAATTTAAATAATATGATATCATACACTATATAAAAAACTAAGTAAATGCATTGATAATTTAAATAATATTATATCATACATTATATAAAAATCTTATGCCATCTCAAACAAATCAATGCATTGATAATTTAAATAATATGATATCATACACTATATAAAAATCTTATTCCACTTAGGTAAAGGAGAGTATGAAGCCTATGTTTGCATGCAAATATTAATTAATAACTAGATAACAACGATAGTTATTAGTTACTTAAGAGTAGACCCAAATGAAAATACTATAATTATCATATGGAGAATAATTAGTTATTCGTTACTTATGAGTAGGTCGAGGATGAAAATCCTAAAATTATCATATGATTGAAGACTTTGACCCAATTCTAACGCTAAAATAAAAGAGGTTGAAATCTCCATGGAAAAAACATGGATAATTAAAATGAGATCAAAATTCAATAAATAAATTGAATTTCCCTTTCATCAACATTTGAAATCATCACTCCAATTTGAAAAATCATTATCCCATTATTTAATTTTCATACAAACAATATGTCCTCTAGGTTTAGTGTGTTCATTTGTTTCGAACTCAACCTTACCCGTAGCCTCTTGTTTTAGTGTGGGTTCTATTCAACGAATTTAGGAAACATTATTTGATTTTCATACAAACAGTATGTCCTCTAGGTTTAGTGTGCTGATTTGTTTCAAACTCAACCTTACCTGTAGCCTCTTGTTTTACTGTGGGTTCTATTTCAACGAATTTAGGAAACATCATAAAACTTAATTTTTTTTATAATGAAAAACACATTATTACAAATCCATCTTTTTGAATTTTATAAATGAAAAAACACATTATTACAAATCCAATTTATTAGATCAGAATTACATATTTAGGTTAAACACATTATTATAAATCCAATTTATTAGATCAGAGTTAGGTCAGGAAATAGAAGCGTCTATTGGAAATTCATATCTCAGTTACAAATTAGGTTGAAATTCATATCTCATTTACATATTAGGTTTGATGCGTCTAATGGACAAAATTGGTTACATATTAGCTTGAAATTCATATCTTAGTTACATATTAGGTTTGATGTGTCTAATGGACAAAATTTTTTGGTGTCTTTTCATAACAAAGAAGCAATGCATTGTGAAAAAAAATGGCTAGTAATAAAACACTGGTTTGTAATCTCAGGGAAAGTTCCATCTCGTTAGGAGAGTTTGGGATAATGAAACAAGCAAGCTCTTCATTGCCATCTCAACCACCTTCAGCATTAAATAACACCTTCAAATCTTGACTCTGTATATATGACAACAATAACTTACAATAGACCTGTGTGTTACAGTTGTAATAAATTTTCAATATACAAATAAAGCTTCGAATTTTGAGATAGTGCACATATGTAACAAAGATTCACTGTTTAAACATAGATTGTATAAAAATTAGCAACAAATATGTCACTTCTATAGCAATTCTTTAACTACCCTATCACAGATTTGGAATTTGGGTTACAAAATATATGCAAATACAATACCAATAACCAAATTCAGAACATATGTGTTTTCTCTTCAATATGGATAGATGAAACATTTAAAACATAACACATTTATTAACTAGATTCATCGCATAACACGAATCAACAACCATTTAAAACTTGCACCCTTGGTCTAAAGTGTCATTTCCTCATAAATCAGATTATTTAACCATCAAATAATGGAATGATACACATGTAAAATCAGGTCATTGAATGGGGTCAAGGTAGGCTTGAAATAAGGTTAACAAGCCAAGGAAAAGGAGATGAAAATACTGCCATGTATGACGTTTTATACCAACGAAGTGAACTATGTATCATACTAACCTTTGATAGTAAAAATGGCATTGGTATACCAACTTAGCATAGGCAACGATGCAAAGGAATGATAGGTCATTTCAGTAGTTTAGGGCATGACCAAGTAGTTGATGCAGTTGGTAACCTCAAAAACTTGCAGCATTCCTCAAAGGGGGCATATATTCTTTAGTTATGACCCCTAAAAACCCACAATATGGTTGAAAATGTAGATCGGTCCTATGAAATGATGAAAACTTTACAACACATGATGGATCCGACCTGCAATAAAGGAGAACAACTCAGGGGTTTGTATAGGTACTAATATGTGGCATAGATACACTTCAAATGCATATGAAACTCTAATGAGGGTTATAAGGAACTTATATCCCTCATAGCTAACCATATGTAACTTGTAAACCAATATGTAAACCTCATCGCCAACCTGTAAGCCTCATCACTAACTTATAACTTGTAAACTATAATTCAAAGAAACTGATTTCAGAAATTTTAAAGAGATAAAGAGATAAAGGAAGATATTACCTTGTCCTGCTTGATGCTTTATAGTGTTGACCTTCTTTCCAATCCAATATGTATGAAACACTGATCTCCCTCTTTCATTTATGCTCCAATGCTTCCAATCGATCCACAATATCTCAACAATAACAATATCCCTCAACAATGGAAGAATTGTTGCATGTATATTGTTATCTCTCTGTAAACTTCCAGAGGTTGTCAGGAGGTTGAAGAAATTTATCGGAGGTAACTTTATCCAACCACTTTGAAACTAGGATCTAGCCCTTCCAGTTTCAGAGAGGGATCTCTCTGTAAGGTTTAGATATGTTTCAGATTTCAGATATTAGGATAGTTAAATAAATAGGACTGTGTTGCTTTGTTTTATAAAATGGATGAAATGTTTCTTACGCATCCATTGGGTTATGGGGTCTGTGTTAAGGTTTGAGATCAGAGAACATATTTTATTAGGTTTCTTCACAAGCCAGGATAATGCAACTATTGGATCTTTTAGAATTTAAAGTGATGGATAGAAAAAATAGATGAGAAAATCAACTATAATAAAGAAGTATTCAAGAATTTATTTATCACAATATCATAAGACAAACATTTAGATCTTTAAAAGCCAGAAACAGAGTATACGAAGATAAATTCTGCAACTTTAACTTCTTTTAAAAGATCAAATATAGAAAACACAATGATAACAAAGAAAGATAAAACCACTCAACGAAGAGGAGTAAACATCACCAATAATTAACATGCAGGAATCCCGTGAATCATCATTTTTATCACTTGTAGATCTCTTAAAAAAGATTACAGTGATTACAGCTTACTTGGGCGTAAATATCAAACCCTCAATACTTCGAATTTTGAAGTATATATAGAAAATATTACAATCGATCATGTCATTAATGATCAGGACGTGGTAAAATCCAAAGCTAACTAACTAGATAACAAAATACAAAATTGTAGGAACTACTAATGATATGTTGAATTCTTTGTGTTGATTTTGGGGAAAGTTGTTGGCGAGTCATCAACTTGACTTTGACTGCTCTGCATGCTAACTTGGATTGTACACCTCATCACTTACTCGATCAGAGTGCACAGATCCTTCCATCTCTTTTGACTGGGAATGTTGACTTTTAGTAACCTTCGATAGACTTCATCCATCTCTGTATATTTGGAGAAAGTTGGCTTGGTGATGAAATTATACTTGATTTCATGCTGGATACTGAGGTCCAACTACAAGGTCTCTAAAAATTCTTTTCCTGTTATGATACCCTATATTCCTGAAAACTTGGAGCTATCCTTTGACACCATGTTGATCTTTTTCTTGTAGTCGGAATGAGTCATTAGCTTATCATTTAGAACCATTAAACTAGGAATACCTTTCTTTTGCAAAGCTTCAATCTTACTGAAGAATCTATGAACTTAGCTATCCATGTTCTGGGCTCTCTCCTCCAATTGTAACATTGGTCCTCTCTTGGTCAGAACTTTATTAACCTCAAAGATATTCTCTCTCCTATCCTCAATTTCCAGGTTTTCCAGCTCCTCTTTAGTATTGGAATTTAGAAACCTGATGATTTCATTTGCCTCTGTGGGCATTTCTCCTAGCTCTCCTTTTGTCGTGTCAATGGCTTTCCTGCTCCTCAAAACCAATTCATGTTGTTTAAACATGATCTACACCAGTGGCCATATTTCTGTCATGGATTTTGAGATATCCATCCAAATTTTCTCCTTGGCTTCTGCTAGTGTTTTGCCCAAAATTGTTTGCTTCTGCAGCTATTGTAGTTCCTTCTTAAGTTTTTCTAATGTGTGCCTCTCAGTGTTGTAGCTGGCCTAAAAAGAGGACTTAAGTTTCTAGAGATTCTCTATCTCTTGTTTCAACTTTTTGATTTCTACTCCTTGTATGGTCATCTCTTCCATTGACTTTGCTAGAGTTTCAGATGTTTCTAGAACTGTCACTGCGATAGCTAATGAAAGTTTAGATATGGTAGTTTTTGATGCTATTTCTATGCTAACTCATGTGAGTGGAACTGCACTTAGTGGAATGACCTCCATGGGCACTTTTTGTTCCTTTTCCTTTACTAATCTTTCCAAATCTGCTTCCATTTCCTTGATATGTGCGTTCTGCTCCATGATTAACTTTAACATTTCTTCTTTTTGGCCTTCTATCTCAGCTATCTCTTTGGCCTGTGAGTCTTCAGTAGATGGAAATATTAATTGTTTCCTCAAGGATGCTATGTCATCATTCTTCTTCTTTAGCAATTCTTCAATTACTTTCACATTGGAGGGGTCGTACCCAATTTTAAGTACCAACTCTTCTAAAGATTTGATCTTGTTGTCCTTCACAAAAGATGACACTTTCTCCATCTTTAGTTGGGTCTGAACATTGTTTAGAGAAACCTACAACTTTGTAGCAGTTGTGGAAGTGTTTTCCAATGTTGAGAAAATTATTTCTCCAATCTATCTGTGCAAGTCCATTTGGTTAGCTGGATGTACCTCTGCAACATCAAACTCGAAAGTTGACCTTTTGTAATCATAAATTTCCTTTGGTTGAGGCACTTGTGCCTGGAAGAAGGCCATATGAATCCTCCCCTTTTCTGTGTCAAAGGCAAAGAGCAATCTATGCTGCGTTGTTGATGTTTTTTTCCAGAATTAGGCATAGGTGTTGTTGGTCAGCATCTCATTCTTTTTCTTAATCAGATTGTATTTCTCAAAAATGCTTAGTCCTGTGGATCCTTGTGATGGCTGGGTGGTCAAGGTGGTATCGGTATTCTTCTTTGATGAAGAGGCAGACATCATTTTTTGACTGCTTGAGAACAATGGTGAATGTTCTGTTAAGAATCAAACATCAATATAGCATATAAAAACCTCAAAAAAAGTACTCAACGCCTTGAAAAAGAGATAATTTCAAATAATAAGCCTCTTCGAGGGGGAAACCTCCTTTTACCCCACTTAAATGTTCAAGTACAAGATGATTCAAAATGAAAATGTCTCCTTGGTATATA